>LR738712.1:904269135-904300317 GCA_902687465.1 Secale cereale | reverse complement strand
CCTGCTTCCAAGGGACGATTCATGGGAAGTCATCAGGATGAATGGAATTGTTTAATGCTTTTGGTGCAGCAGTTGAGTTCTATGACTGGTGTTTATCTGATTGTTCATAATTTGCCTTGAGGATCCGTTTTTCATGTGAACTATTAGTGGTTTGATGGTGTTCTCCGGTTTTTGCTCCTTCGAAGGCACACAAATAAAGTTTCTCAGCAATGCTCCAACTAGCTCTCTACCTTTCTGCCTCCTCTTTCTCCCTCAAACTACTTGCTGTATTTCCATTGTCAAAGTAATCGAAAGGGGACGCCTAGACAAAAAAAAATACCTCTTTCTCTTTGCTATTAAATATACGTAGTGGTTTAATACAGTCTTTACGAAAGAAAATGTTGTGATTAACTCGAGGTCAACTTTTTTTATCAGGACTTCCAAGCTGGTGAAAAGGCTACAATGCTGCCTACATGCTGCCACGTGTTTCATTCGGCGTGCATTGATAACTGGTTAATGTGGAAGTCAGAGTGCCCGATGTGCCGTCGTCCCGTCTATTCTGGTGAAAAGAATCTGAAATAATTTGTTGGTTATATTTTATGTATCAACCAACAATCTATTATCAAAATTCTTCAATAAAATTTCTATTCAGTTGGCCCCTTGGAGATGAGATACTATGTGAACTTCCATCTCTCTTTCCACCTTAAGACTTACCCATAAATTCATGATTCATATATACTATATTGTAATCTTGTAGATCTAAATAATTAGCCCACGCTCCTTGATTTATCTTCAGATACATACTCTCACCTCAACTCTATAATTGATAAGCATCCGAACGAAATTATGTGACATCAGAAGTTACTTATTATCTAAATTCATCTATCCATGCAAATAATATCACATGCAAATAATATCACATAATTAAGTGATGCATGTCTTTTATTCAAACCGAATCTAGTCAAACATGCATGCCAGTACACACCTTATTTTGTTTCTGCAAAATTTGTTGTGATCAGAGATAACTATGTGTTGGACACTTTGAGAAAAATATTTACTTCCATCACTACATATGAACCACATGTTACCTCGTTTCTGAGTAAGCCGTATTTAACGACCACTCCGCTTCTGCCTATGTACACCAAGAACAAACACTAAAACACACGTTGAATAGCAGGCCATCGGCTTAAATCACTATATGCCAAGCGGCGCCCAAAAAACAATTGGCTTATCCAAAGATATCTACCCATATTGTGGCAAAAACACTCGGCTTTTACACTGCAAACGGGAAATAATCGTGCCACATGGATGTGCTCGCCACTCGTGATATAAGTCAGGCCCTGTGACGATGGGCCTAGCTTATATATTATATTTACCTTTTCAAATATAAAACGGTTTGTCTACCTTAAGCTGAGTTTCCGACATTGGCAATCTCCCACGCCACCTCGATGCCTCGATGTCCCTCGATCCAACCGATTGACGCCCCACTCCACCACACCGATGCCAGATTCTACACCTCTACGTCGGTTGCGCCCCCACGATCAAACTCTTCGCTGGCAATTCGCCACCCCCACCCCGATGTGAGCTCTTCCATTTCTTTTTTCTCATTAAGTAGTTCTATAAGTATATAATTTATTTCACATGGATATGATATATGGATGATATAACATAGAGGAAATTCGATATGGATGATCGATTATATGTATGATATGCATGTGTACTAGATTTTAGTAGTATTGACAAAAACATTATTTGCATCGTTGGATGTCTTCTTATTATTTCCTTCGTCCATGATAGTATTATGAAAATTGTATAGATACAGGTCAACTGATTTAGATGGTGTATTGCATGGATAATATGGACGTGTTCCAGAGTTTAGAAATACTGATATAAATATAATAAAATGAAAGAAACAAAAAATAAAACAAGTTAGTAGTAAAAATTTGCTATCGCCTTTTGTTAAAATGTGAATATGTGTGGAGAATTTTGCAAAGGCTCTCTTTCATATGGTATATAGTGTTACATGTTGTTTTATGTGGTTTTTGAAGAATGATGACAACTTTGTATTTTTGTGAAGATGGATGGTAGTACAGGATGGACCGGTTGTTTGAGGCATAGGCGACAGGCTTTGCCATTAAGCTGGCGAAGATGAAGTAGATTGCTTCCTGGTATTGCACCTCGTGGTGGTGGCGGTTGCGTCGGAGTATGCGCTAGGATTTATAACAAGGGAGGACTGGTAGCAGATGAAGATGCCTATGGTGAGGAGATCATTCTAATAGAGGTCTTGTTTCTGGCGATGGACCACAGGCATAGATGGGATGTCGAGTGATCACAAAAGTCTGCAAAATACAACTCTGTCGTTCCCGTCGATGTCTTCTCGGATATTGCCTAGACTGATCCAGTGCCTATCCCAAGCGGTAGGCCAGATAAGCATTTCTGTATCCCTCGGAACTTGGAGACAGAGCGCACCACCACACCATGCCCCACCGACCCACTCCTCAAAGCGGCAGAGGTGTGTCGCCACGCGTAGACTGGTTTCTCTATCTCATTGTCATATAATGCTATTAGTATGTTAATTTTGAGGGTTCGGGTTATCGATGCCCTTCGTATGATGGACTATTATTTTGGTTTTAAAACTATAGCTATATGTATTGATGCATTGCTTTCTATATGCGATTAAAAATTTACGATATGTCTAGTACTTGTTCATATGATATGTCTTGCACTTGTTTCATCCAACCACACCCGATCTTATTTTTTGCATTTTGCATGCCCCAATTTCCGACGGGCATGTATGGCGTAAATAAATCTGAGAAAAGTTTGATACCTGAACCATAACTGAACCAAACTCACATGAGCTAGCTGGACACTTGAACCTAAACTAAACCCACGACAACTCTCTTGACACCCAACCAAAACCAAACTTGCTGGGAATTTTAACCAAACCAAACTGAACCAAGCCTTCAACCATGGGTTGAAACTGTTTACATAAATGGGTTCAGAACCGTTTGATTAAATGGGTTAAGCACTATATTAACAGTCAACCAAAAAACAACAAACACACTGAACCAACAAGCACACTGACATCTCAAACTGAATACATAATACAATTTACAAAGGACTCATATTCAAAATTGAGCATCAAGTCAACCTCTGACGAAATGAAATTAACAAAGAAACAACACAAGTAACCAGAGGATCAGAAATTCACATCATCTAAACAAAAATGGGCTATCAAATATACAATCTTTGTAACAAGCTTGGCCATGGCTACGGCAGCCGCTAGTACTCAGCGCAGAAGTTCACATCCTTTATGAAAAAGATCATCACGCTGGCCGCGACCCGCGAGCCCGCGACACAAGCACCCGAGAACATGAGAATGGCCATGACCTGCAAGATAACATGAAAAATTACTGTTAGAAAATGTTCAACCGGAAAGTTAAATTATCAACTCAGCTATATAAACAAGCAAATGTCCATGAAATTCAAATGAATGCAGCTACAAATGTCCAGTGATTAGGTGACACAGCAAAAAATCAGCGATAAGCATATCTACAGTATGGATGCTATCTAGCCAATAAAACAAAATATGATTCTTCTATCAATGAAAAAAGATGAAATGAAGGTAGCTACTGTAATTGGCAACAACAAACTTTAGTTTCTGGAGTTCACAAATATGAATGCCAGTTATGAGCTTTTAAAGATTTAAAGACATATATTTTTTAAAGTACATCATCTTTTATTTCTAAGCAACAATACTGACTATGCTCATGATTTGTGTTGCTACCGTACAACTTAAACCATCCATCTCCACAGCAGTACTACTCCAAACAGAACTGGACATTATTTTGTATGGATTTTACAAGTATAGCAGATTTTACAAGTACTACTCCAAACGATGATCTAAAAAATGATCGGGATTTTTCTAAAGAGCCAACTAATCATAATAAACAAAATATAACAGTTTGCTACCAAATTGGCCAGCTGTTAATTTTTCTAAAGAGCCAACTAATAAACATAAACAAACATAACAGTAGACTAATAAACACCTAAAAATGATCGGGATTCTCTAAAGAGCCAGCTTGGCCACCAAATTGGGAACTTCACTAGCCCTTGCTTATATATAACTATGATCAAGATTATATTTTTACCTTTTACTGGTTCCAAATTTGTAGCTGCATCCTTACTGTTCATCTCCTGCAAATGAAATAAAATATTAATGTAAAGGCGTATCAACACTTCTATACTACATGTTTTATATATCACATTCTACACAAGTAGTAGAACCAAAATGTAAGCGATTAACTCACCCTCATTTGGTTTGAACAACCAATCTTTAGCACAAACAAGCGCTTCTAGCATATCAGGGGTCAAAGAACTTCTTGTGTCGCCAAGTATCCTCTTACCACAACTGAAGGCTGATTCGGATGCCACTGTGCTCAAAGGAATTGCGAGAAAGTCACGGGCCATCGATGCCAATATAGGAAACTTTTCAGCATGCCTCTTCCACCAACCCAAGACATCAAAGTCAGCACAATCCTGCTCCCTTGCTTCTTCCAAGTATGTGTCAAGTTCTGATCTCTGTACACGTGACCTCCGACGGGACTTGTGCTGGGCAAACTCTTCTTCCAGCTTTCTTTTCCCTGCAATAGGTGATCCAATAGTGGTATTGCCTTGACTAGAAGGTGTCGAGTGTGCAGTGCTTGTCGCTGCAAGTATCTCATATTCCTTGACATACTTTCTCACCCATTCTAAAGCAATTTCCACTTGTTTTGAAACCTGCTCCTCGTTGGTAGACAACTTGCAATAGAAGAAATCCAAATAATCTTCTTTCCTCCTTGGATCCAGGAATGTAGCAATGACAAGTGAGTGGTTAAACTCAATGCCCTTGCTTTTTCTACGACGGTTAGGATCTGCATTCTCCTTCTCCTCGGGATCCCAATATTTATCGAGCTTTGTTTGCATCGCTGCCGCCAATTCCTTCAACACATCAGAGGTTTGCCAAGCTGGATCTTTTAATGCATGGCGAATACAAAGCACAATCGGCAGAAACTTATATGCAGTTGGCTTCCTATGAGCTGAAACAATTAAGGTAAGCTCTTCAAAAGCTTTTAGAAACTCACAAATAGCTGCTGCCCTTTGCCATTCTTGCTCACTTGGAGATTCTATCATCTTTCGAGTGGCATAACTAGTGAGGACGGATTTGTATATCAATGCTTCTACAAGCATTTTCGATGTTGAGTTCCATCTGGTTGGTGTATCAACAGAGATACCTTTCTTTGAAGGCAGACCCATCCCACTTGCAATTGTATTGAAATCCTGAAGTCTTGATGAAAGCACATTTGCTCCCTGGGTGGTTTTGGTAATTAATGACAACATACTTTGTGGTTGGACTAATGCCTTTATCAAGTATGTTTCAGGAAATTCAATCACATTGTCTATGGCAAAAGGACTGAAGAAGTGGACCCCTCAAATGCTAAGGCAAGCATTGGCAAAAGCTCAAGACTCCAATTTTGGTTTAGTGATCCAAGATCACATTGAGTCCATAGGAAAAGCCAATACTATTAAAAGGGGATGAGGTTGTGTTGATGATCTGGTTGCTCAAGTGCTTAGTGATATATCTCCTTTAACTATCAGCAACTTTCACTACAATACACACTCATAAGTAATCTCGGACAAACCGATTCTTCCAACTCAGTCCCACCGAGATGAACCACTTCAGCCATATTCCAAACCCTAGAAAAATCGGTCATTCCGAGTTTGAGATCGGTCTCACCGAAACTGGACTGCCAACCTTCTGTAACCGTTTGACATCATTTCGGAATATCCGAGATTGCATTTTCGGTCTCACCGAAATTGGCCAGCTCCTGTCTTGGCTCAAATCGGTCTCACCGAGATTGCATTTTCGGTCACACCGAAACTGGCATGTTCCTGTCTTTTCTCAAATCGGTCTAACCGAGTTTTCTTTCTCGGTCCCACCAAAAACCCCAACGTTCATATCATTTGCACTTTCGGACAAACCGAGATGGTATTTTCGGTCCCACCGAAAACCCCAACGTTCACTATATTTGAACTTTTGGTCTGACCGAGTTTTCACTTCGGTCTCACCGAGATTGCTCAATTATGTGTGTAACGGTTGGATTTTGTGTGGAGGCTATATATACCCCTCCACCCCCTCTTCATTCGTGAAGAGAGCCATCAGAAAGAACTACCACTCCTACCTTACACTTTCTGAGAAGAGAACTACCTACCCTTGTGTTGAGATCAAGTTATTCCATTCCTACCATATGAAACTTGATTTCTAACCTTCCCAAGTTGCTTTCCACTCAATCCTTTCTTCCACCACAGCCATATCAGTGAGGAGAGTTGAGTGTTGGGGAGATTATCATTTGAAGCACAAGAGCAAGGAGTTCATCATCATCTACAACATCTATTACCTTTTGGAGGGTGGTGCCTCCTAGATTGGTTAGGTGTCGCTTGGGAGCCTCCGTCTTCGAGATGTGGAGTTGAACCAAGAAGTTTGTAAGGGCAAGGAGATCGCCTACTTCGTGAAGATCTACCCCGAGTAAGGCTAGCCCTCCGTGGGCGTAGGCCATGATGGAATAGACAAGGTTGCTTCTTCGTGGACCCTTCGTGGGTGGAGCCCTCCGTGGACTCGCGCAGCCGTTACCCTCCGTGGGTTGAAGTCTCCATCAACGTGGATGTACGATAGCACCACCTATCGGAACCACGGGAAAAATCATTGCGTCTCCAAATTGCGTTTGATCTTCTCCACCTCTCTTTACTATATGTGCAATTTACTTTCCGCTGCCCATACTCTAGAATTGCATGTGTAGTGTGCTACTTGACTTGTGTGCTTTGCAAAATCTGCCAAAAACTGTTCTTGATAAAAGACAGAATTTTTATCTTGTCGAGTAGTCTAATCACCCCCCTCTAGACACTCTCACCTTCTTCGATCCCTCAATTGGTATCAGAGCTTTGGTCTCCATTGCCTTGGTTTACACACCATTGGAGGAAGATGGACGTGTCTACGATTGGGAGTGTTAGTCATAGAGTGCCTATTCTTAATGGAGTGTTCTATAACTCATGGAGGTCTGAAATGCTTAGTATCTTTAAGATGTACAATTTGTGCAAATATGTTGAGACCCCCTATGTGCCTCCTTTTGATCCCTTGCACCCTACCATGGATGAAGAGCTTGATTTGCTTCGTAACCTTAGGACTGTAAATCTTATCATTAGAGGGTTACCCGATGACTTGCTTAATCTTGTTACAAACTTTGAGTGCGCCTATGCTATGTGGAAATTCTTGGAAGAACTTTATCCGGACTACTCTTTGAGAAGTCTTGATGAAATTCTACACAAGACTATTGAATTTGATAAGTTGCACCCCAATGATCCCAACTTTGATAAATGCTTCTTTGAGCTTTGTGATCTTATGAAAAGGAAGGGTGATCCCGGTCTTATCAATATTATAATTAGAAATGCTCTTGCATTGCATTCCGAAGATTATTGTCACATTGACCAAACTAATGCAAGTACTTATCAAATTGACCTAGGTGTTGATGATGAACAATCTATGGGTCAATATGATGATGAGCATGAGCAAGATGATGATTACTCCGATTCGGACACCGAGCTAGACAAGATCATGAAGAGTCTCAATCTTATGGCAAATATGAGAGACTACATGTCCGGCGGAAAAGAGTGGATTCTTGATAGTGGATGCACCGACCACATGACCGGAGACAAAGATATGTTTCGAGAGCTTGCAAAGAACGATGGTCCACGCAAGTATGTGACTTTTGGAGACAACTCCAAGGGTAAGGTACTTGGCCTTGGTAAGGTGGCCATATCTCATGATAGCTCTATTCAAAATGGCATGCTTGTAGAATCTCTTGGATACAATTTACTTTCCGTGTCTAGACTAGCTGACTTTGGATTCAATGTGCTATTCACCAAAGTAGATTGCCAAGTCTTTCGTCGTGACAATCAAAACATGGCATTTACGGGTATCCGTAGAGGTGATCTATATATTGTTGATTTCACTAAGAAAGCCCAACCTAGAGCTTGTTTCATTGCTAAATCCTCTAAAGGTTGGTTATGGCATAGAAGGCTAGGACATGTTGGTATGCGTAATCTAGATAAGCTGATTAAAGGTGATCATATTCTTGGTGTTAAAGATGTTTTCTTTGACAAAGATAGACTTTGTAGTGCTTGTCAAGCAGGAAAACAAGTTGGTGGAAGTCATCCCGTGAAAAACATCAGGACCACAAGGAGACCGCTTGAGCTTCTTCATATGGATCTCTTCGGTCCCAATGCTTAAAAAAGCCTTGGTGGTAACTCCTTTGGTCTATTTATAGTTGATGATTATTCCAGATTTACGTGGGTATTTTTCCTTGATGATAAATCGCAGGTTCAAAGAATCTTCAAGACCTTTGCCAAAAAGGCCCAAAATCAATTTGAGGTGAAGATCAAGAAAGTTCGGAGTGACAATGGAACGGAGTTCAAGAACGCCAATGTAGACTCTTTTCTCGATGAGGAAGGAATTCTACATGAGTTCTCGGCTACGTACACTCCTCAACAAAATGGAGTTGTTGAGAGGAAGAACCGAACGCTCATAGAGATGGCGAGAACGATGCTTGATGAATACAAGACACCGAAGCATTTTTGGGGAGCAGCGGTCGAGACAGCTTGTCATGCTATCAACAGGCTTTATCTTCATAAGCTCCTCGGCAAGACATCATACGAGCTCCTCACCGGTAACAAACCCCAAGTGGGATACTTCGTGTCTTTGGTTCAAAATGCTATATCCTTGATAAGCATCGTCGGTCTAAATTTGCTCCTAAATCTCATGAAGGCTTTCTCCTTGGTTATGGATCAAACTCCCACACCTACCGTGTCTACAACAATTTCACCCGAAAGGTTGAAGAGACGGTAGACGTGAAGTTTGATGAATCTAACGGCTCGCAAGTAGAGCAAATGCCTATTGATGTAGGAGACAAGGACCCATCGGAAGCTATCCAAGATTTATCTATTGGAAAGATCCGTCCCATGGAGGTGAAGGAGAGTACCTCATCTACATATGTGGAGCCCCCTACCTCACGGCAAGATGAACCTCAAGGCAACATGGAGGCCTCCACAAGTAGAACTCACCAAGATGAGGAAGTACAACAAGAAGATCCACCACAACCTCCTTCTCCACCGCCTCAAGACAACACCAACAACAATGAAGAAGAAGAAGAGGAAGATGAAGATGATGAGGAAGCTCAGCCACAACATCAACAAAAGCTATCCCGAGTCCGAGCAAGAGTCAAGAAAAATCATCCCGTGGAACAAATGATGAACGACATCAACTCCGGGAGAATTACTCGCTCTAAAACTCGCTTAGCTAACTTTTGTGAGCATTACTCATTTATCTCTAGTATTGAACCTATGAAGGTAGAAGAAGCACTTGAAGACCCGGATTGGGTGAACGCTATGCACGAAGAACTACACAACTTCGAGAGGAACAAGGTATGGACTTTGGTAGAGAAGCCCAACGATGATCAAAACATCATTGGAACCAAATGGGTGTTTCGGAACAAGCAAGATGAAGATGGACAAGTCATCCGCAACAAGGCTCGTCTCGTAGCTCAAGGTTACACACAAGTCGAAGGTATGGACTATGGTGAGACCTATGCCCCCGTTGCTAGACTTGAGTCCATTCGCATTCTTCTTGCTTATGCCAATCACCATGATATTACTCTCTATCAAATGGATATCAAAAGTGCTTTCCTAAATGGTGAAATTGAGGAGGAAGTCTTTGTGAAACAACCTCCCGGATTTGTGAATCCCAAAAAGCCTAATCATGTTTACAAGTTGCATAAAGCCCTTTATGGTCTTAAACAGGGTCCTAGAGCTTGGTACAAATGCTTAACTAGCTTTCTTCTTGAAAAAGGGTTTGAGATTGGAAAGATAGACTCAACGCTATTCACAAAAAGGGTTAATGGTGAACTATTTGTGTGCCAAATATATGTTGATGATATTATCTTTGGTTCAACTAACCCCCATTTTAGCAAGAAGTTTGGACAGCTCATGTCGGAGAAGTATGAGATGTCCATGATGAGTGAACTCAAATTCTTCCTTGGGTTGCAAATCAAGCAATCTAAGGAGGGTACTTTTGTCTCACAAACAAAGTACACCAAGGATCTCTTCAAGAAGTTCAACATGCAAGAAAGCAAAGGTATGAGTACCCCCATGCCTACAAGTGGACACAATGACTTGACAAAAGATGGAGAACCCGTTGATCAAAGGGTTTACCGATCTATGATTGGTTCTCTACTATATCTTTGTGCTTCCCGTCCTGACATAATGTTGAGTGTATGCATGTGTGCGCGATATCAAGCAGCCCCCAAAGAATGTCATCTTAAAGCTGTTAAAAGGATAGTGAGATACTTGATACACACACCAAACTTTGGCATTTGGTATCCTAAGAGGGCCTCTTTCGACCTTGTTGGCTATTCCGACTCGGACTATGCCGGTGACAAGGTTGATAGAAAGTCAACTTCGGGTACGTGTCAATTCCTTGGTCGATCCCTTGTATCTTGGTCCTCCAAGAAACAAAATTCGGTATCATTATCCACTGCCGAAGCGGAATATATTGCTGCTGGTTCGTGTTGTGCTCAATTACTATGGATGACACAAACGCTTAAGGATTATGGGATACATGTGAGACATGTCCCCTTGCTTTGTGACAATGAGAGTGCAATTAAAATTGGACACAATCCAGTGCAACATTCTCGAACAAAGCATATTGAAGTTCGTCACCATTTTATTCATGATCATATTGCCAAGGGTGACATTGATCTTAAGCATGTTCGTACTGACAAACAACTTGCTGATATCTTTACAAAACCTCTTGATGAGAAGGTGTTTTGTCGCTTAAGGAGTGAGTTGAACATCATTGATGCTTCAAACTTGGAGTGATAACTCCATTGATGCATGCAAGGCATGAGCCTCTTGACTAATCCTTGATATTTCTCTTATGATGATGATCATATGTCTTGGACACATTTGCCTCCTTGTATTGCATCTAACTCCTTGCAGGTACTTGGATGATCTACGTTCCACAAGGTTACCACACACTCAAATCATGAGTAATCTTGTCAGTGACCAAGTATCTAGCCCTTTGGGATGTTGAGTTCAAGGAACAAAATTCCACATATCCTTTTTGACATCTTATACATCTTGTATTTCACTCTTGTCATCTTGGATATCCTTGAGTATTTCCTTGCTTGCCTAACCCATGTAGGAAGATGAACTACACAAGTAGAAATGGCGCTCCAACTTCACATTCAATGAGCACCTACATCAAGCTTACCTACATGAGTAAAGCAACAACAAGCCCAAGGTATGTTCTTCACATCTTTAAGAAGCTTTGCTCAAAGTCATGAGTACAAGCAGCTTCATAAGATGTGATCACATCAAATGCTTAATCGAAAAATGGCAACCCCATTTTGAGCTTAACTGATGAGTATGACCTATGATCAAATGTCTTCATTTGACTCCTAAGTCAATATACTCAAACATAGGTGACTTTGTCGCCGACCTTTATCTAGATGAAGTACATATGCTTTTGGAGTCTTTCTGTTTTCTCTTATGTTCTCTCATTGAGTTTTCTTTAAACACAAAAAAAAAAAAAAACTTCATCTAGGAATCTTTTTATTTCTGTTTCTTATGTTTCTTTTAATATCCTTCTGGCTCTGATCAATTCCCCGAAAATCTTTTACAAATTCATTGCAAATCTTTTGAAACATTCCTCGCAGAGTGAGCTGAATTATCTCTGTATTTCCTTGGAATTAAACTCGGCGTCACCGATTTATTTATTCCGGTCTAACCGAAAAGGGTCTACCCTAACTCAATTCGGTGTCACTGATTTATCTTCCAGGATATCATCTCCTGTAGCTCCACTCATTGTTTCTCTATGGATGTTCTTATTTGCCCTGTTGTGATTCTTAAGGATCCCACCTCTTTCTTTCCATCTTTCCTAACCTTCCTAGTTTGCTGTCCTTTTCGGCACTTGATGTCAAAGGGGGAGAAGACTTAGGGGGAGTAGGGGAGAAGAGACTTAGGGGAAGAAGAAAAGCAATCTTATCTTAAGGGGGAGAGAATCACATCAAAGCTTTGCCGTATTTTACATTGGACATCATTCTCAATTGGCATCATTCTTTTGATTTTGCTTTTTCCATCACACCTTGATATCTTATGGAAAGCAAAATCTCTCAGAATTCATTGAAAATCTTTTAGTTTCGGAGACATGTTTGATGATTCAAGCCTGTGCTCAATATGAGACACTCTTTATACATGTCCTCCCTGGCTTGGTACTCTTGATGTTCTTGCAGTTGGTTGAAGGAATACTCTTGTGTTATCTAACCTTGTTTTCCCAAGTTTATCCCTTCAGGTACAATGCCAAGGAACCTCAAGGTAAGTATATGCATCTTGCAGAATGTGCATGATGGTGACATGCTTGTAAATACTTGTTTGCAAGAAATCACCATGCACATATGCATTATCACTCACTTCCCTTTCATCTGCTCTGATGCATATAGCCAAGCTGCATGTAGCACATCTTGCTTATCTCTCTTGTGTGCTTGTGGTAGTCCAAAACCATAATCTATGAAAATCTTGCACACTTGTAGGGGGAGCCTGTGTACTACATGCTTGTCAAAGCTTTCATGATAATTCTGTCTTTCTTTCAATAAGCTTTGATGTCTTGTTTAGTGTGATTTTAGTGTGTTGCCATCAATTACCAAAAAGGGGGAGATTGAAAGCACATTTGCTCCCTGGGTGGTTTTGGTAATTAATGACAACATACTTTGTGGTTGGACTAATGCCTTTATCAAGTATGTTTCAGGAAATTCAATCACATTGGCTATGGCAAAAGGACTGAAGAAGTGGACCCCTCAAATGCTAAGGCAAGCATTGGCAAAAGCTCAAGACTCCAATTTTGGTTTAGTGATCCAAGATCACATTGAGTCCATAGGAAAAGCCAATACTATTAAAAGGGGATGAGGTTGTGTTGATGATCTGGTTGCTCAAGTGCTTAGTGATATATCTCCTTTAACTATCAGCAACTTTCACTACAATACACACTCATAAGTAATCTCGGACAAACCGATTCTTCCAACTCAGTCCCACCGAGATGAACCACTTCAGCCATATTCCAAACCCTAGAAAAATCGGTCATTCCGAGTTTGAGATCGGTCTCACCGAAACTGGACTGCCAACCTTCTGTAACCGTTTGACATCATTTCGGAATATCCGAGATTGCATTTTCGGTCTCACCGAAATTGGCCAGCTCCTGTCTTGGCTCAAATCGGTCTCACCGAGATTGCATTTTCGGTCACACCGAAACTGGCATGTTCCTGTCTTTTCTCAAATCGGTCTAACCGAGTTTTCTTTCTCGGTCCCACCAAAAACCCCAACGTTCATATCATTTGCACTTTCGGACAAACCGAGATGGTATTTTCAGTCCCACCGAAAACCCCAACGTTCACTATATTTGAACTTTCGGTCTGATCGAGTTTTCACTTCGGTCTCACCGAGATTGCTCAATTATGTGTGTAACGGGTTGATTTTGTGTGGAGGCTATATATACCCCTCCACCCCCTCTTCATTCGTGAAGAGAGCCATCAGAAAGAACTACCACTCCTACCTTACACTTTCTGAGAAGAGAACTACCTACCCTTGTGTTGAGATCAAGTTATTCCATTCCTACCATATGAAACTTGATTTCTAACCTTCCCAAGTTGCTTTCCACTCAATCCTTTCTTCCACCACAGCCATATCAGTGAGGAGAGTTGAGTGTTGGGGAGATTATCATTTGAAGCACAAGAGCAAGGAGTTCATCATCATCTACAACATCTATTACCTTTTGGAGGGTGGTGCCTCCTAGATTGGTTAGGTGTCGCTTGGGAGCCTCCGTCTTCGAGATGTGGAGTTGAACCAAGAAGTTTGTAAGGGCAAGGAGATCGCCTACTTCGTGAAGATCTACCCCGAGTAAGGCTAGCCCTCCGTGGGCGTAGGCCATGATGGAATAGACAAGGTTGCTTCTTCGTGGACCCTTCGTGGGTGGAGCCCTCCGTGGACTCGCGCAGCCGTTACCCTCCGTGGGTTGAAGTCTCCATCAACGTGGATGTACGATAGCACCACCTATCGGAACCACGGGAAAAATCATTGCGTCTCCAAATTGCGTTTGATCTTCTCCACCTCTCTTTACTATATGTGCAATTTACTTTCCGCTGCCCATACTCTAGAATTCCATGTGTAGTGTGCTACTTGACTTGTGTGCTTTGCAAAATCTGCCAAAAACTGTTCTTGATAAAAGACAGAATTTTTATCTTGTCGAGTAGTCTAATCACCCCCCCCCCCCTCTAGACACTCTCACCTTCTTCGATCCCTCACTTGAAGGAGAGGAGTCAATAAACTTCAGCAACTCTCGTATCATGTCAATAGCTTCATGGATTATCTTCATCCCATCCTGAACCAAGATATTGAGAATGTGTGCACAACACCTCACATGCAAATGTTGACCTTCAAGGAGCAGCTCATGTTTGTGATATTTTATTAACTCATCACATGCATTAGTATTATTGCTGGCATTATCTAGTGTCAAAGTGAACAGCTTGCCCCTTATGCCCCATTCTGTTAGGCAACCAACAAGTTCCTCTTCTATCGCATAGCCCGTGTGAGGATACTTCACCTCTGCGAAACTTATGATCTTCTTCTTGTATATGAATTCTGCATTGATATAGTGGGCGGTGATGGCCATGTAGCCCAAGCTCTGTGATGAAGTCCACATATCAGATGTTAAGCAAATGCGAGAATCCAAATTTTGTAACTCAACTTCAATATCTTTCTTCATTCCCTTGTACATCTTCACTGCATCATCGCGAATCGTGTGACGACCCATGACTTGAAATGCTGGCTGCATTGAGTCAATCCATGGCTGAAGGTATGGATCTTCAAACTTAAGAAAGGGGATCTCAGCATGGATGCAAAACTTGACCATGAGATCACGGCAAACTTTTTGATCAAACACAAACGGGGCTTCGGAAGTTGTTTTTTTCATAGTCAACAGAAAACTCTTCCTGCAACCATCCTCAATTGATTTGCAAGACTCTGCAATATGGGTTCTCAAACTCGTAGTCCCAAACTTGGTGTGAAGTTGTGTCCCACAATATTTGCACACAGCCTTGAGATCACCATGTATGCGAACCAGATCTTGTTCATAATGCTCCCACACCTTGGACCTTCTAACACGTGGTACTTCACTCATATCATCATCCATGGAATCGCCACTCTCGGAAACCTCTGAGGTAGACATGCCTCAAATTTCAGAGCACACTGCATGTGAAAATACATATGGAAGATTACTGTTAGAAAATGCTAGAATAATTTCTATAATTCATATGAAAAATACATATGGAGATAGTATGTTGTTAGGTGATATTACAGTCATGGAACTAAAAGTGTAGCATTCAAACAATCAACAGTACAGTTTGCAAAGGATGTCCAGAAATGTCCTGGAAAATGCGAAACATTTGTTCAAAAACAGACATGCAGCCTGCCAAAAGAAAGCCTCGATTCACGAACCAGACCAGAACAATCTTGGATTGAATGATGATTCTTCTTTACCATTTTGCAGAAAATTCAGCATAAAAGAGAAGGCCCTTTGTAGTAGTACCACAATCTCCTCTCCACATGCACGAGAAAAAGCAGCTAAATAATGGAAGCAAGCAAGCAAGCGAGCATTGTACTAGCCGCATCATTCCCGGCTAGGCTAGCCGCTTGCTTCCCCGTCTAACCTGGCACTAACCACTTAGCCACCCAACAGCGACGGCCCCGTGGTTTTTTAATAGCACTAATCAGGATGCTTCATCCTTAAACCGGGAGGCAGACACATGCAGTCCGTTTCTTTAAGCTTTGGCACGGGCGGTGATGATCACTGGCCGTCTACATGCGTCGATCGCATGGTCCCTTGCAGGATAACGCACATTATACGCGCGCCACTACAACCACCAGACTTGAGGCCGGAGAGAGGTGCGGCCGAAGCAAGCGAGCAAGCAAGAATCCACCATGGGAGGGGAGGCTTGCCCTTTTGTTTTGCTCACTCTCCTCTATCATGTCTCTTCCTCCTTACTCAATCTCCCCCTTGGCCTACCCACACACAAAACAAAAGCAAGGAATGCAATGGCGTCGTCGTACGATGGTGGAAAAGTGGGTGGCTCGAATGGCAAGTACGTGTACATCCAGTTAGTAGCTTGGCTATTAAATACGTGCGCACCTAATTTGCTTTCGATTAGCCAAAGCGCGCCAGCAAAGGGGAAGGAGAAAGGAGAAACAAGGCATGCTCTTCGGCACAATTGCAAATTAGCATATAATTACAGTAACTCCAGATCCTAATCAAGCAGAATTGAGCAACTAATAGCAATTCTCTGTTCTTGAAACAACAATCCATGAACATTAACCAAATGCCTGCTACTTATGTTGTTCATGAACAGCAACCCATGTATACCTTAGTTTGTAATTTACAAAGTAGTCTACTGCACTGAATAATCAAGATACCATCCAGATCTACTTCGGGCTGACTTCCAAAGAACTGGAATTTCTGGAGTAAAATGACAGACGAAGGGAGGGGGGAGGGGGATCTGGAGGAACTGACCTCGAGGAGGGGCTCCGCGCTCGCGGCTCGCGGGCAGAACCCGGCGCACGGCAGAACCCGGCGCGCAGCAGCCGGATGATTCCTGGCGCCGCCGATGAGGACGTCAAGGATGGGGCGAAGAAGACGAGCAGGAGGAGGATGGGGGCGCTGATCTGTGAGGTGAGGGGAGGGGGAGGGGCACTGGACGTAGGCCGGCGGTGAAGGGCAACACCACAACAACGACGGTGGAGGGCGGCCGGCGGCGATGGAGGGATCGGGATCGGGATCGTGAATGGGTCAGCTCGATGCCTCGACCCCTCGATGGGGCTTTTTTGTTTTGTTTTCTGAGTTGCGCTCCGGGGTGAGGAACCGGGTTGGAACCCATAGTTTCCAGCGGTTAGGCCCAAACTCCTTAAGCCCATAACCAATTATACCCAAACTGGTTTTTCTATATACCCAAACCAAACTTGAACCAAAAAAAGCTCAACCCAATAAAACCTCAACCAATTAAGCCTACAGAAAAAACCAACCCTTTTTAACCAGTTTTTAAAAAACTGTTCTCAGATTTAGGCGTAAACCTATGGTTTTTGAAAATAAATAAGGACAAAGATAAACTAATAATAAGAGATATGATGAAGAATAAAAACCATAACAAAATAAATAGAACAATAAGGAATAGGAAAAAAAGAAAAATTGAAAAACATATATATTTAGTGCTTTTATTAAGGGTTTACTATAAAAATCATCTCTGGCGGGATCTGCTTCGTCTACACCTATCATAAATTTGGAAGGTGCCACCCCTTGTTTGTTATACACCTTTACTGTGTTTGACTACATCATAGGACCATGAAAAAGCCAAATAGAAGTCATGTTCTAGAAGGAGTTGTGTCGGCGTCATCGGAAGGGGGTACGTAATTCTCCCAGCGAAGCCATGGATCTTCCTACGGGGTGGTTCGGCTTATGAAGAAGCTTTCGTCTCAAAGTGGTTGGTTGGCTTTACACCCACACGTTTAGGCCCACCCTTTTATAACCATCTTAGGACCCCCCCCCCCCCATGCAAAAATGGGGAGAGGTTCTGGCACATTTCTATGTGCTATCATGTGTCTGGCCATCCGGCGTGCCCGTATGTAGCATAAAATTTGAGTTAGGTGATCCAAGTGGGATAAAAGTCATGAAACCAAATAGGATGGTCCCCAATATGGTTGAACGGCCATGTGTAATGTTTGGGGTGAGTCTTGGTAAGAAGATGAAAGTAAATGAGGGTTTAATATAACATGCCTCTCCGACGGGCCCCTGGTCGTTGATAGCTCTAGAGTTTGTGATATTTTTCAGGTGATTCTAATTTGGTTTTCGTCGGATTCTCTCTGATTCTCGGTTATTTCTAACACTAATGCTTTGAAAAGAGAAGGAAATCCATTTTTCCATTGTTTTGCAGGGAATATCATATATGAAAAGAAAACAAGGAGGATTACTGCAAATCGAGTCAAATGGAGCAACTTCTATGCGGAGAGCCAAGTCACGAGGCTCCCAAGAGCAAAAGCTGGCCTTTCATCTGAGCGCCATCGCTCGTATCAGTGGTCGTATGAAGTGCCAACAGCTCCACTTTGTGTATACAAGACATTTTCGTGAAGAGGCCGAGAGGAGAAGATAAACCTAGCCGCCGCCACCACATTTAGAACAGAGAAAGAGGTGAACCGATGAACCCTCGGAGATCTTCTTAGTTTTGGTCCTTTTATGTCCATCATCAACTCATCCTTCACTATTTTAAGAGGAATTCCAAGTAGTGAGAGCATGTTGTAACTCGATTCATACTCATTTGGAGATCAAACTATTTGGACTATCCATTTCACCTTTTTGTGGATCGTCATGGTATTATTGATATATTTTTCATGGGTTTAATATCTGGTGTGATTAACTATTCCCTTATGATGCGTGAGTAATTCCCCTAGGTGTGGGAGATGTAGGTGAATGGTAATATTCATTTGTGCATGTTCTATATGTCGTCATTTGTATTTGTATTCTTATGATATGTCTAGTAAGTTCCTATACCATGGTGTACTCTATGTATGTTGTCCAATTTAAGGGCCCAAGCAACACGATCTCAAGAACTACACATGTAACACATATTTTTTACGAAGTTTACGACCTCTGACATGACAGGTGAAGACATCTATGAGGACTGAAGACAATATGAGAATGGTTATCCATAAAACTTAATGCTTGGTTCCGGTGTGAGGACCTTAATTGTGAAGACGAACACGCTGTGGCAACATCAAAGAAGGACCATAGAATGGAATGTAATCCCGTAAGGAGGAATTACATGTCCTTAGGGTGATCCGCCTACAAAACAAACATATCAAAAACTATGAATATGATTCAAGGTAACCGGTATTACCGACGCACTGTCACACTTCATATAAACATTGAGCTGAATTCTCGCCCTGCCTAATCTCTCCGTTGCAGGAAACACAACTCTACTTCCAAGTTATCTATGGTAATTACTCTTAAGTGTTTTAACAGTGTTACTTCAAACCTTTTATCTTTGTCACTCTGACTTATCTGTCCACCAAGATAGTAAAAATATATTGCAGAATCGTGGGCAGTCAATTTACATAAGAATTGTGACACTTTGTATGTGACAGAAGCCTTAATATAAATACTCTTATCCGCTCTTTGTTGGGACAATGACTATTTGGCATACTTCGACGAAAATGCGCATAACCATGTGTATCTTGCAGGCCATCAAGAATTTTATGGCACACCCTGAGGGGGGACCAGCTGAGCTTCTGGCTCTATGGCGGCCCTCTTCTAGTAACTCTTTGCACCATTATTTTTTATTCTGAAATAATTCTCTGCAATATTTCCTCCAATTCTGGAATCATTTTATTTCTGCAACAAAAGAACAACACCAAGGTAGTTATGCTAAAAACAACATTAGTCCGGGTTAGTTTCGTACAAATCATGCAGATTAGAGTCCAGAACTAGAGCAAAAGTGTTTGAAAAAATCGATATGTTGGAGACGTATCAGCGATGCGTTGGACGTCGCAAGCGACCTCGAGGCGTGCGCCATCACGTTGGATATCTTGGTTGATGTCTCGAGCTCCGCTTGGGAAACAATGTAGTGGAGCTTGAAAGATCTTGGCATGAGGCGGTCAAACTCGGGATGAATGTCATCAAATTCATAGCACGCTGCATCTAGGAGGTCGTTGAAACACACCTCGAGCCAGCAGTCATCATGATGTGCTTCCATGGTTTCACCGAGGGCATCCATGACACATGCCTGAGTGTCTCGACGAGGCCCCGCAACTCATACACTCTTTCACGTACGATGTCCTCCCTCTATCCGGCCATGGTCTTTCCCTTAATAGTGAACCACCCAAGTGCATGATGATGTGTGCCTTGACCGAGGGGGTCTAATCGAACACATCACTGGTTCGTGCCATGTCAGGGGAAGGAGTGTGTGAGTTAGACTAGGCACACACTTGGGGGTAGAGGTGACTTAATCTGCTTGTTGCCGGCCATGGAGATACAAAGCATCATCGATAGAATGTGGATTTGGGGTTTTATATGGTTTGCTGGTATATTACATCGAAATACAAGCTATTTTGCCTTATATTGCACGACGGCATACTTTGGACTGGTGCAAACTATGAGTGGTGGGCACGTAGTTGATCATGATTGACTTTGAAGGCAATGGCATAGATGAAGCCGAGGACGTCCACCATTCATCCGATGGTCGAGTGGCGCTGATTTTTATTCTTCATCAAATTCATTTACACTCCCAAAAACTAATAGTCATTTATCTAGCACAAATGGCAATGACACTCGTGTTACAACCAACAATGATCATGGACTCGAATCGATGTCCACAATTTATTTTCAATTTTGTGAAGGCATTGTATACAACAATAAGAAACAACGAAATAATTATGTTTCTTATCTAGAGAGAAAATTTCAGTGTATGCTTAATTTCATAATACGGTATATCATTTTAATTACGATGAGACGTGGATATGAAGCCTAGGTAGTCATAAACAATATGAAACTATACTACTATACATTCAGGGACTTCTCAATTTACTTACTCCCAATAAATGACATACAATCAAAACCTGTGAATCACATATTTTAGATATCGCCATATTTTACAGTACAGGAGACTAGCTAAAATAACAGCTTAACAAACTAGCCCGTACTTGGAGACTAGTTAAACTAATCAACAAAGGAAAATTATTTTTTGCTAGTGAACGGGATGCCGGCATATCGGGCACTCGGACTTCCTCCTGAACCAGCTGTCAATGCCAGATGGAACACGTGGTAGCAAGCTGGCAGACTCCTGGCAAACTCACCCGCTTGGAATTCCTGATTGAAATAAGTGCGCATCAGCTCTTGTGTGAGTCATTCAACCTCAACGCACCACATTACACTACAGGTTGTGGTTTTAGTTCAAACGTGCGCATCAGCTCCCTCTGTTCCAAAATAAAGGTTGTGGTTTTAGTTCAAACTAAAACCACTGCACTTATTTGGAACAGATGGATTACTATGTTATTTTTTTCAATTTATGTGTAATTTCATTCAAATTTTATTAACTTCACCAGATGCTGAAGTAATTAATTTTTGTAAAAATATTTTAGCAATTTTGGTACTGTATACAAATTCAAATAATTTTAAAATTGCCCTTGGGCCAAACTTAGAACCTAAATCACTGAAAATTGAGTGATTTTTGCAACTGATGAAATATTTTCTAAAACTGAAATTTAAAACCATCTCTGACTAAGGTACACTCCGAGAGAGAGAGAGAGAGAGAGAGAGAGAGAGAGAGAGCTTACAGAGAGGCAGATGATGCAGCAGGTGTTGTGGTGCCCTGCGGTTTCCTTGGTCAGCTCCGTCATCGGGAGTGTAGCCCTCCGTGCAGCCAAAACTTCATAACTCCGCTGGAACAGGTCGGCCCCATGGAGTTCTCTATTAGAGTACCATTGCAGTGCGTCTGCCTGGCTATCTACGGTGCTGCCTATGATGTCAGCCGTGAGACTGAGCCGCTGCAATGAGAAGTCAAGAACTCTATTGAATACGGATAATCAGCATGTATTGCCTTTTCCTTCCAAAAAGAATTGGATTGCATACCGTGCGTGGATTCTGCTCTTCCACAAAGTAGTCTGCGCAGAAGCATAATCGTAGGACCGAGTCAGCGAACTCCACGGAGAAGAGAGCTCCATTGTTTGCACCGATGAGTATTCCCTGCATCATACCGGTGCCATCGTTCATGCTTGAAAAGAGGCCTCCCAAGGCGCCTATCATTGTGCCAGCTGCATGCAATGGAATGGATTTTGGTCAGAATATGGTGAAGTAATTAAGAAGTCGTCTGTGGTGACTGGTTTTACCAGTGCCAAAAATTGCAGTGACCAAGATGCGCAATAGCCCCATGACTGGTTTTGTTCACCACGGTCTAGTTTGCAGTTAAGGGAGATAAATGAGACAAGGTGCAGCTATCGAGCTTGACTGGTTGCATGTATTGGCTATGAACGAGACACAATAACCAAGAGGGTACGGGTCGTTATATACTACTGGTCATCAACTAGTAGTGCATCTGCAATCTGCACAAGCTAATGCAATTTTTTAACGTTCATGTAATTATTTAGTGGAAAGATTTATAGAGCATGAGTCATCAGATCTGAGCATGTCAAACTTTCCCACTGTTAAAACCAAAACAAAAACATCCTAAAGATTCCAAAACCTATATTTCATGGAGCCCTCCATTTGCAAAATATCAAAATTCCTCAAGATTCATAGTTTTTTGTTTCAAAAGTTTTAAAAATAAATATAGATATGCATGGAGGCATAATGTACGTGTGTTTAAATTCTCAGGACCAAATACGTTGAAATGAGGGCTGTACAAAATAAAATCTGGAGCTTTTCTACACATGATATTATTTATCTTCAAAGTCAATGAATTTGTTTTTTTGTACAGGTTGCACTTCAAGGTATTTCAACCAAAAAAATTATACTCATATAGATTTCATACTTGTATACGTGCATGCTTTTTCAGATTTTGTTTACACCAGAAACTTTGAATTTTGATTTTTTTTAAATGAAGGGGTCCATGGAGTAACAATACAATAATGAAATGAGTTGTCACCAAAACGCCCCACTCCCAAGTTTTCTACTATATTTTATGTAACAACTACTGTAATGCTAAAAGAATATCACTTCTAGCTTGGTAATATTGCGTTAAGGGTAATGATGATATACGTCGTTCAATCGTTATGGGACCTAATTATAACACCCAAGGTTAATAGTCTTCATTCATGTGATATGTAGTTAGCCACGTTGTTTTCTAACGTTGTACGAGCATCAGATACAAATTCTTTTCCAAGAAATCAACCACTAGACGAGACGAGATGTACGTTATGTACAATAGCTAGTTAAATGTCCGATTGTTGCATCAGTGGCATACACATTCTACCGCTTCAACATTTCATTCATGTCATTGCATAGGATTGTGTGGACAAATGTGGAGATGATGGAAAGGGAGCGAGAAATTCTAGAGGGGGGGGGGTGCATAAAAATGATGCTTTCAATAAAATAAAGTGATCCTCGCTTGAGGACAATTTAACTGCAGTACACAAGTTGTAATAAATCACAAAAAGGAATGGTAATGCCCATGAATTAATGTTGTAGTGAACCGAAAAAGAATGATACAACAATATTGGAAAGACGCCATTACAATATTGGAAATAACTTTGACTGGCTCCTCTGCGGCCAGCACGTCGAAGAAACGATTGATCATATGATATTCACGTGCCCTTTCAGTCGGGCCTGCTGGGGCAGGCTGCAAATCACATGGCCCGCATTCACCTCGCGGCTGGAGGTCGTCCGCACTGTCAAGGCAACCTGGCCCAATCAGCTCTTTGTGGAAACCTTTATTACCGCGGCCTGGAGTTTATGGAAGGAAAGAAACAACAAACACTTCAGGGGGGTGGCCCCCTCCATTCGATCTTGGCTAGATAGATTCTTGATAGACCTTGCCCTTCTCCAACACAGGGTGAAAGAGGCACATATTGCCTCTGTGCTTGAGTTTTGTAATTCTCTCCTTGCGGAGTGTACCACCACCCCCACTCCACCATGTAACCCATTGTTATTTGTGAGTAATACAAAAACAGTAGGAGCCTATCCTACTATCTTCTCTGTCAAAAAAAAAGAATGATACTTTTGATAATTAACGTGATCCTCTCGTCCAATGCTGGATGACACTTTTAGTGTTGATAGAGCGAGAAGGGCATGGAATGCAAAGTACCGATTTGGTTTAGATTATTCCAAGTTACTCTATTTAAATTATTTTTCGGAAATCATAACTGGTGAACGGTCGCTGAGGATGAGATCCCAACGGCCCCAGTCAGAGCCGTTAGATCTGGATTCCAACTTTTATGCCCAGACTACCAGGCAATTTAACAAACTGCCCTCACATTTATGCAAAATGCTATACATCTTCACCCAGCACACTAAAACTGCCAGCCGGAGGGTTCGCAAATGCGGCCCTAGTTTGTGAACAGTCGCCAGCTAGAGGGGTCCTTATTTTCTAACTTTTGTTGGATAAGTTTAGATTACCAAAAAGATATACACTGGAAAACAAGCGGGTTCGGAACAATAGAGAGGGGAAACTAACTAAGAGAAGACTATGGGACAGGGTGATGCGAAATGACCAACTCCCTTTAAATATGAGTGATGTACTATATGAGATGGATGTGAATGCACATGCAGACACCTAATGCATATATAAAAGGACGGAATATTCAATCAGGTGTTGATTAGGATTCAAACACAGTCTAGCACAGAAAAATATCCGCGTACCGCAACCTACACAACCCAACCCAGCGTTCATCATTATTCTAAAACACACATCAGTCAAGCCATCCTCCTCATGACGTACATCATGTGCTCTTTATCCCTTCCGAATCCTTTTATCAGAACAACAATCACCATACGATGGTGGTAATAGAACATGCCTCTGAGAACGGAAATGGACAGTACGATCACTGGCTCGATGCAATTTCAAATAGGTTTAGAACGTTAATAAGGGCCGGAGTGTACGTCTTATTATGGTCACTTTCACTATGTAGGAAAGACTTTTTAATGTAAAAAATTATTCTTCTTTGCAGCTTATTTTTTGTTATACCCACTTGTTTCGTAGATGGTGTCTCAAAGCACATGTAATCATACTAGCTTCTTATAGAGATTAATCAAAATGTATGTCCAAGTAAACTTGGCCTAACACAACAGCTCGTGGGCGTGGAAATTTTGCAAGAGATTTGTAACAAGAATTTAAATGCAGTAATATTAAACGACAAGAGTACTGCAAAAATGATGAAATCTGCAATAGGGCTAAGGTGTTCTCAGGCAATCTGTATTCACCACTAGTATGTACATTACTTGATTATGTGATTGCATAATTCCGGGTTCAGATAACTAATCATCTTTATCCAATTTATAAGTGGGAGGAACCCACTATAGATATGTGCATGATGCCGCAGCTACGTATCACAACATGCCATCACCATTCCTCTGCATTACTAGTAAAGCCAACAATTTTAAGGTTCTTCTTGTGGACGCGGCTAAATATGGTTCCCTTTTAACGCCTATCAAAAGTCATGGAAGGAGGGAGATATCTTATAACTGCAATACCTCCTCATCACACCATTATAACGATAGTAATATCCCAGTGTGTATATATGTGATGAATTGCATGGCTGCTTTAGTAAGAAATTAGAAATAACTACTGGACAGTAATCCGAGTGGTACACTCGGCTTCCACTCGGCTTATAGGTGAGAGCCGACTTTTACACTTGGCTTATGTGCCACATCACATGATCTGAGTATGAATACCAAAATGGCACTAATAAGTTTAGGCATAAGCCGGGTATGAGGCATTCCTACGTGGCTTATAGGGGCCAGGATACATCGCAACCCGTGGGAATTCCGTCCGGAGATGAATGGCCATAGACAGACACTCGACAACCTACATGCTGAGTAGGAAACAAGGCATATAGGTCCTATCGGCAATCTAGAATCTTGGAGTGCTCCCATTGTCACTTGGCTTACGAGGTGCCATCCGGAAGCCCCATTGGGGATTCTTTTAGAAATCAATGCCGACTATCCGACCCTCTGCAACTCTGTGCACCCTCAATTGGCACTCAGCTTACACCTTGGTGCCTCATGTCACCGGTGTGAACGCATGCCATCCGTCAGAGGCCTTTATGTTGCATGTACGAGGATATAGCACACGTCTTATACAATGTCTAGTACCTCAAAAAAACACTCGTCTTTCAACCGGTTGTTCATATGGTGTAAACAGAACCCTTGATGCTGAGTTTAGTACTTCGATTACTTTTAACATTCCCGCATTCCTAAGTATTCTAGGTAGTTGGCTTTTATTGTTTTTCATATCGCGGCGCAAACGAGAGGGGTGAATTTGGTATTTTCTTCCGCAAATAGTCATCAATCCAACAATTCAGCAAGACAAGCACATAAGCCATTGCGCTGCAGCAGATGAAATTTAGCGTGCCCTTACAAACTAAGTGTGTATTCTAAAATAATGTGGATTATATGCGAAACACAATGCCGCATGCTAACGTATGAATAAAACACTAGTCCACATGTCCACTAAAAGGCCCACCACCGCGGCACGCCAACGTAAGGACAGTTCAATGCGACATCGAGAAGGTGCATGCCAATGTATAAAAGAAATTCATAGTGGACACATGTTAATCATGAAACGATCCTTAGCGCCAGTCGTCAGGAACACTTAGGTCCTCCACACAGGTCATCGACATTTATGTTATACTCTGTTTGGTATTAGTAGTTTGGCATGCAACTTAGCCGCATCCGTATTTTCTAAATCGGGATTTCTTGTTTGTTAATCGAGGGGATTTCGTTAATGTACTCAGTCGCCCGAAGGACACTCTCAAGCATTATGTCTTAACCTGTATCATATGTCTTAAACTGTCATTTAAGGTGTGCATGCTCGGTTCATCAACCTACCGCATGACTCAGTTCAACATGTCTGTTTGTTCATGTTGCAACACGCACACGACTAGGTGATAATATTTGGCCGAGGTGTATGTCATCCCATAATCGATTGGGTGGACATATCCCCAAAGTCAGTTTAAATACTTCATGTAACCCACACTCAGTTTAAATAGAGCCAACACCTCAGCTCACTAATTCGATTAATTAGCTCACCATGTATAGAGGATGGCTAATTAACCTCTATATCATATCAGACGAATTAAAAATATACACGTGAAAAATAGGCTGCTCCTCGTGCTAGATTTGTAGTGATGAAGATGGTTTCATCACACTCACTTTCATAGGGCAATGGGGGTGGTGCACCTTCAGCTCGCTCTAGTGATTGTAGTTGTCGTGAGGTGCTCTACGGACGTGGGTGTAAACAAATATTATTTCATGTTTTCATTGTACAGCCATGATGTTTGATGAATACATCAGAAAACATTCTTGTAAAAAAAACTTTCATAGTCACCTGCTACAATTTTCAATAAACTTATTCCAACACACTCACCCATACGAAACAACATACTGGAGACTAGCATTAGGTACACTTATTCCAACACACTCACCCATACGAAACAATGCACACAACAAACACACGCATGCGATCACGATGCACAACAGAACTCACTCTAGGGGATCTATGGCACATGCACACCGAAGAAAGCCTTGAAGAAAAAGAGTAACATCTCAAGAAAGTGTTGCAGCGGAGGAAACCTTGAGCAAAATAGCTTTTGTCAGCCTATCTAGTGTATAAGTGCCAAATAACTTGCACCTTTTATTGAAAACAAAGTTGCTCACGTGGTTACATGGTGAGGGCTGCACCCAGGTTGTCACTTATTAAATTAATTTTGAAAATAACAATACAATAAGTACTCCAGGAATAATACCCAGGGGCTGCGACAACGTAACGTATGCATGAACAAGCTAGCATTCATTATATCGATGCAAATGGAGCATCACTTGAGGACATATTTCATGACCCCAGGGATGTGGACCTTATAGAAGTAGTCATCCCAGTCAACCGTCTTGGGATCAAAGTTGAATAGTGGGCTGGTCATAGTGGGATGGTCAGCCATGGCAAGCCTGAGCTTGTTGAGGTTGACGTCGTCGAAGCAGCCCTTGAAGAGTGCGAAGGGGCCATACAGGTCCACCAGTTGCATCACCAACCTGCAACATACAAGTTGAATAGCCAACGGTTGAAAATCTAGATGGTTCAACGGCAAAGAAATCATATTCTAGACTATACCTGTAATTGCGTGCGAGGTCCTGGTATAGAGCGGAGAGGCCAAAGAGGCCAAAACAGAGAATGGAGAGCAGGCGGAGGAGTTCGAGCGGTAGCCGGTACTTGAGCACCATGAAAAGGTGGAATGTTGCGATGCTACCAAGGAATCGTACCTTGCGGGTGCGGACAGTGCGGCCGTCAGGACCCACCCGTGGGTGCTCCTCGAAGTATCGGATCCCTGTCCTGTACAGCACCGCATACGGCGCCGGGTGCCTCAGTGACGAGGTCACGTGGTACACCTGTAACGCTGCCGGCAGCACCAACTGAGGTTGCTGATGCGGCTTCTTCTCCGACCTTAACGACTGTGTGTAGGAGGCGTGCGCCACGGTAGCCGCCATCATTGCATTCACAACCATATCTCCCGGCATCTACGCCATTTCACATTTGATGGTCACAGGAATGTAATCTAGTAGCAGCATATATAATCTAACTGTAACTAGTAATGAATTATTCATGTCAATGAACTAAACATGCAGCTATAAGTACTGCTAGGTTAAATGATCCAGAGATCCCTGCCCGGGCCTGGCTATACAACGCGTTAGTGCAACTTAGTGCAGAAAACACATGGCCTTCTTGTTGTCACAGCTAGATGTATGTGCAAGTTACCGCAGCTTCACAACAGATGTGGTACTCCATCCTTCCAAAATATAAGGTACGTTTGACTTTTTTTCTCTTCATCATACAACTTTGACTATGATTTTTTACTTGTAGCATGCCTACTAAATTACTATAAATACATGAATTAAAATTGTTTTGGAAGGCAAATAAAATGATACAATGTATATATTTTCATGCATCAAAGACCATTCAAAGTTAAATGCGCCACATAGTTTGAAAAAGAGTGAGCACAGCTCATTACAGCACAGCAAGACAATAGTAGTAGTTCTACGTTTGATGATTGAAATAGTAATGATTTACCACGTCCATGGTCAGGTCCAGGTCGGCTAGGAAGCACGATAGGCTCTGCTTTGCGTACCCGATCAGGATCATGTCGATCGTCCTGCACGGTTTAATTTCAAAGTTTTAAACATGCATCAAACATGTGTTTTGGACCTGCAACGTATTTATAATTTGTGTATGAATTTGAACAAACCTGGTGCCCTCTATCCATCCTGGGAGTGGGTCGTTCTGGACGCTGGTGATCATGCTGGGCCGGACGATAAGGACCGACACATGGCCCCCGCGCGTCATCTGGCCCAGCATCATCTCCCCCATGGACTTTGTGAAGACATACGTGTTTGGCCACCCAAAGTGCCGAGCCCTTTTGGAAGAGGAAAAAAAGACGATGATCAAAGCATATATATCAATTAGTTCCAATCTGACATTCTGTTTCAGTTTTAACATATATTCGAAAAAATATTCTATTTTAACTTTGAAGAAACATTGACCTTTATGTGAAGATTCCTAACCTGGTGAGGCCAAGGTCCTTCATGGCCTTCCTCTTGGCCTTGGGTGACATATAAATGTCATTGTCGGCCTCCATCTGATTCCTCGGGTCCTTGGCCAGCCTCAGCTCGGCGTCAATGTCGAGGTGTGTCCCATCTCTAAGAGTATCACCGTCCCTGAACGGCCTCTCCGGCACCAGCCCCTGCTTCTCGCCGGCGACGTAGGCTGTGGAGACATGCAGGAGCACATCGAGGTTGGGGCACTTCCCGGCGAAGTCACACATGTTCTTCACCCCCATCACGTTCACGTCCAGGGCCTTGTCGTACCTTAGCGCACGTATGCACAAGTACATGCCACTGTTTCAGATACCAGAAAATGTTGCTGCACATATGCGTTTAAGATCTATTGATGATACCTTTCATAGAAGTTGGTGGTGGCGGCGCTATTGATGATGACGTTGAGCTCTTCGGTGAGCCGGAGCTCATGCAGCGTCTCGGCCTCGAGGCCAAAGCCCTCACGTGTAACATCGCCGGCGAGTGCCACCACTTTCTCCGCGACGAAGGCATCGAACCCAGAGCCGTGTCGCTGCCGCAGCATCCCGAACAGCTCCTTCCCCACCACCTCCAAGCAGACTTCCACGTTAACTAATCCCATCATATCATATCATGTCTCACTAACACGATAAATTTGCAATAGAGTTGATTTATACCACATGTCTCATGCTTTGGTTTTGTCTGCTGGCAGAAATAAAATATTCCAGAGTACTGGCAAGATTGTTTTGCTTCTCACAAAGAAATTCTGCAGCAGGACTACCCGCGTCTTATCTCGGGTACTTTTAAAATAATATAGCGTGCTTCTAAATTGGTTCTGCACACTATTAGACACTGCTAGCAGCAGCATGAATGAGTAGCTTGGTGCTGGGAAATGACGAGAGCATCATCTGATCTGGTACTGGTACTATGAAATTTTAACAACTTGAAAATTAAGAGTTCAGGGTTTCATATTCAGACATTTGGAAATGAAAAACAAGAAAATTTAGGTGCCCCTAAAGCAAGGCGTGAGTTGGTCCCTACGTACCTCTAAAGCCTAAACATACCACAAGGATTTTGGTGTAGTATTGCCAAACATAGGGCACTAGGTTGCACAAACGGCTGTATTTACTGCAAGAAAACATCCTCTAAAAGGCTACAAGTCACTACTTATTTTTTCTAGCTATGCAACCATACCATATAAGCAATGCAAGTCATCCATTTAAGTAATAAATATAACTTGTTGCATTTTGCGCTGCCACATCATCAAGTCACGCATGTTAGTCATAAGTTATTTTTTAATTATATTTTGTATTCTTGTGCGCAATATATGTGTACAATTGCATCATACTTATACAGTTCACAATATATGTGTGAGCAATTGCATCATACTTATGTAGTTCACATTTTTTGTTAGAAATGATATTCTTTTAACTGTAATACAAAAGTTTTTCTCTTGTTCTTGTTTCACATATTTTTATTATTTTTGACATTACATGTGCTTTCAATTATACTTAGTAATTGTTTTCGGGTGGTCCGTTTTGCCTCTGGGGTGCATATGCTCCTGGATGAACAGTACATTCAAAATAAAGAGTATACAAAATAGAAAATTCCTAATGTTTTTTGTAGATGTTCTTGTCGGTGTAAGAATTGAGCTTGACAAATTTAATATGAAACGGAATGCCTCGTCGTTGAAAAAAAAATGTGTGTAACATTTGGCGTTCGGCTTGTTTTTTTTTGCACAGGTCAAAATGCTTAAG
>LR738712.1:904175929-904255763 GCA_902687465.1 Secale cereale | reverse complement strand
ACCCATTTTTATGATATACACTGAAAAAAATTTAAATACACATTGAACATTTTTGTGATATACAATATTCTAATACATATTGCACATTTTACTGATATATGGAGAATAATTTGAAAATACAAAATGAAGATTTGATTAAAGATGATCAACATTTTCTTAATATAGGGTGACAAATTTCTTAAATATGATGAATATTTCCATCTATAAAGACGCAATGAATTTTACATAATACATAATAAATAAATAAAAATAGAAAAGAAATAAGGAAATATGGAAAGCAAAAGGAATAATAAAAAAAGAAAAAAACAGAAGAGTTTATTTCTTTGTTTCTCACAGGACAACCAAAAAAAGCCAATTTCTTCTTTGTTTCTGCGTTTTACTTATATTTTATTCTACTTCCCCTATCTCTTTTTTCCCTTCCAAGTTTATTCAATAAATTCAAAATTCTCAAATAAATTTCAGAAATTAAAAAAAAACTAATTCCGAAAATATACCGAATTTCAAAATTTTGTTGTTATTTCGAAAAATACTCGTAGCTTGAATTTTTTTCCATTTTTTCAAAAACTTTTATTGCTTTCCAAATTGTTCCCGCTTTCAGAAAACAAAATGGCCTTTTTATAAAATTTTCCAAGTTCAAAAAAAAATTCTTGATTTAGTAAAAAAAAGTTACTAGTTTTAAAAGATATTTGTGAATTTCAAAAGATGATCATGTTTCAAATTTTGTTCGGAGTTTTCTAAAAGTGGATATAATTTTAAAAACTATTCATAATTTATGCTATGGTTCGTGTTTCCAATAATATTCAAAAACTTCGTACCTTAAAATCTCTTCAATTGAAAGGAAAGGTAGATTGTATAATTCATGGGCTTTCTTTGGCATACGATGACGTAACAAAAACTCTTAAATGCACTTGATAAATCAATTGAAAAATAGTGTTTTAATTACTTCACACCCGGCTAAACCGAGAAGCTAAAAGTTCCATTTTCACATGCACACTTAGTTTTGCTTGAGCATATAATTCAAAATAATTTTAAATGCATATTATTTGTTTCTCCCATTAAAATGCACGGGCATAGGCACTATCATTTTTACTAATAAAGCAAGGCGCGTTCAGCCAATTTTTTCATCCGTTCACCGCCCAAAAGTATTGTTTTATATCTGAGGTTGTACTAAATTCTTATGAGTTCGTCGGCTAGATTTTTTTTTTAGAATTTCGTACGTGGGTCACGCGCTGTGTCCCAGCGAAGGCAGGCCAGTTATTTTTCTACCCACGTAGCTTGGAAAATTCTATTTTCCCCACAGGACAACAAATAGTCGGAGCTTCGCACAGAACCACCAACAATGGGCTGGCTTATTTTTCTTTGGTCTGTGTTTTACTTCTATTCTTACCCTCCTTCTCCTATTTCTTTTTCCCTTCTAAGTTTATTTTTCTTACAGAATTTATTTCATAAATTAAAATTCTCAAAAAATGTTCAAAATTTCAAAATAAAAGCAAGCTTTGGAAAATGTTCAAAATTCCTGAAATTTGTAGATATTTGAAAAATAATCGGAACTTAAAAAAGTTTCTCATTTTCCAAAATAAATATTTTTTCTAATTGTTTGAGATTTCTAAAGATAAAATGGAATTTAAAAAAAGATCCAAATTCGAAAAATATTAATGGTTTAGTTAAATTTTCACAATTCAAAATAATATTTGCGTATAAAAAATAAACAATTTCAAATAATGTTATGAATTTTGAACACATGTTTCAGTTCTAAAAAATTCTCAAAATTTAAAATAATGTCCATGTTTTTATAGAAAAGTTGGTATTTTCAAAAAATGTTTGTGAATTTTAAAAGATGCTCCTATTTCAAGTTTTGTTCGTGTTTTTCTAAAAGTGTACATTATTTTTGAAAAACCTGTACAAGATATTAAAAATGGTTCGTGTTGCCTACAATATTCAAAAACTTCATACCTTAAAATCTCCTCGATTGAATAATTCATGGGCCTTCTCTTGTATACGATGACCTAACAACATTCTTAAATGCCCTCGATCAATTAATGGAAAAATAGTGAATTGATTACATCACACCCAGCGAAACTGAGAAGCTAAATGTCCCTTTTTTTCACGTGCACACATGTGTTTTTGCACACATAATTCTCACTAACTTTAAATTGTGTATTATTTTTTCTCCCGTTGAAACACATAGGCATATTTGCTAGTTGTACATACAATGGTGTACAATATTTTTAAATACTTATGTGGTTCAATTTTGCAACGAATATTTGGTCGGTTCTTCACAAAAAAAAAACCGTTTTTGGCACTCGAAAAATAGAAAATGTTTTTTTTGTGAACTTTCTTTGCCAACATTGTTTTCCATTCCATGATGCACACTTGTGCAGAATATGAGATGATTTGAACAAACTATTCTACGAATTTCTCCATAACATTCGAACCCAAGAGGAACCATCACAAAACAAAAATAATGTTTTCTTTTAATATAGAGAATAATTGAAATTTTCCCGGTAACAAACGAAGCATCGTTTGGGTGGGTGGAGCCATGGGTTTGAAATACTTCCAGACCTTGTGGCGTCCCCCTTGTTTCTAGGATTTTCATTCGGTTTTGCTGCCACTTTTTCTCTTCGCGCTTCCTACCCGCAAAAGAAAGGAAAAAGGAAACCAAAAAAGAGGCATCCCCTCTCAATCTCTTCCTGTACACTCATGTGGTCCAAATATTTCAGCCTCCCACGTAGGGGTCCAAATATTAGGGTCCGAACTGCCCCCTCCCATGCCTGACCCACCAAATCCAAATGATACCCCTAAGAAAATAAATCAAAATGCTGAGTGAGAAAGGCAGAACAATTAGAGAGAGCCCACCCACGCACACGTTGAACAGAACCATCTTCTCCCTCTCCATCGTCTCTCTCTCTCTCTCTCTCTCTCTCTCTCTCTCTCTCTCTCTCTCTCTCTCTCTCTCTCTCTCTCTCCAACTCGACTCTCTCGACGCCGCCACCTCCGGAAGGAATCTATGGCGCCCAGCACACCAACATCAACACCATGCTCTATTATTCCCTCCTGTCTGGCGAGATCCAGCGCACGGGTCCTACAGCGTCCACGAGCGACCGTATATCGTTGCTAGGGTTTCGTTCGTCGGCGTTGCTCCAGCGACTGAGGTGCATCCCTCCACTCCTCCTCCTCACAGCCCTCCCTTCCTTCCTCACCTCGTAATCTCTCCATCCTCCCAGATCCAACTGCAGTCGTTGCTTGAGCTCGTCGGACGGTGTCGGCCACCACGACGCGATGGCACCGACGCAAGCCACGGAGGGTTGCGCATCTCGTCGTCTGGTACGCGCTGCCAGGAGCTCTATCACCAACAACGTGTCGACTCTGAGGCGAGGAATGTGGCTTGTGCACTGCCATGGTTGGCTCAAGCACACCGCCGACCAATGCTTCCACCTACATCGCCGTCCGTATGAGGTTTCCCCATATTCGGCTGCAGGTGAGACTCCATGAGCTCGATCTGCTACCTTTGCATCTTGTCAGTACCATGTGTGCTCCCAAATTTTGATTAGCTGCATATCCTATATTTGACCTAGTGTGAGAATTGCAATGGCTCATTTTGTATTAAAGCTTGGATTTATGCACAAATCATGATATCTCCTATGCATGATATAATATTTGCGGCGATGCTCTTTAGATTGCTGCAAGCAAGAAAACATTAGAATAGATTAGTACAACATTTCATCTTGGCTTATTTATAATAGCTATATATCCATAGTTTTTGATTTGGGTTAGCCTTGCTCATATTATTTCCATTTTAGAGTTGTTGTAGTACTTCGATTTCACTACAATCTGCAGTAGTATTCTTTCTTCTTCTTGTAAGGTCTATTTTCCATAAATTTGATATGATGTAACAATATACTACATGCTTACCAAGTTATTGAGTTAAAATTGTTTTTTTTTTGCTCTCAATGTTTGATTGGGAAAAGTATCCTGATTCATATTGAGCTTTCCAACTACTTGAGGCAAGTGAGGGATGGTAAAAGTGTTGCTTTCTTTTTGTAGTCATGACCAGGAGACAGAGAAAGCATAGGCCGATATTCTGAATTCGTTGGAACTAAATCTCGGGTGCATGCTAGAAGCTAGAGCTACGGGAGGTTTGGTAACATTCTCTCTCTTTATTATTCGTTAATGCAACATTGTGGTAGTCCATGTTGTATGTTTCCAGGTTTTCTAACTTTATGCAAAACTTCCCATAGGTTCGGTGGGGGATGCTCCACCGACATCCTCCTGCTTGGCGGTGGATGACTAGGACTTCCTCTCGCCAAAGGTGTCTTCCAAGATTTACAACATCGAAGAAATCTCACTCTCTACGACCTTGGTAGTTTTGTATGTACGGTTGTTGTAGATGGTGGTCTATGAATATTGTTATAGTGAGGGTCACATGCTGGTGTTGGCTTGAAAGAAGGACAAAAATGCTTAGCAATCTATTTCCTTTTGTATTTAACTTTTTATGTTTAATGTGAGGACAGTAGGTATGTTTCCCACATTATATGGTAATAACTATACACCTTAGCGTTGAGTTTGCTCCGTTTGTATAATGGTCACGTTGGCTAACTAAGCCATGCATGTGTATCCTTTAGAGTTTACTTCATTGGTAGCACATTCAGCTGTATTAATCAGTTTTGTACATGCTCGAGAATTTGGAGGACGATAACAAATTGTAATCATGATTACTCGTATGTAAACTTGAACAACCATCTTGTTTAATATGGTGATGTTCCTCGATGCTAACAGCTAATCTGCTGCACTATTATTTAGTTTCCATCGACAGTTTAATTTCGTTGAAATCATGTTTTCTTTTGTATGCTTATAGCCTACCAGTTCTCATTGCCAGCTCTAAATGATGTTTGGATGCATGAGAGAAAGTGTACTTGATCCTCTGCTCTTCCACGTTGCGGACGACCACTACCTCCTTGAGAAGGACCGACATCACCATCAAGTACGCCATCAATGTAAATAACCGATACTCTTCTTAGAAGATTACTTCAATAGCTTATTTCTGTAACAAATTTTGAGCCTTTGTCTATTAAAAAAATAAAGGTTGAGATCTCTGCAAGAAATGATTTTGATTGTTACTCCTTAGATTCGAATTGATGCATTATGTAAAGGTTCACGTATGAGGTAGTGTTTTCGCTAGGCATACTTTGTGTGCATGTGTTGTTTTCGTTGAGGTCGAATTGTAGTTTGCAACAATCACTTTGGTGTGGTTTTTTATGAATTGTGTTGTGTTGTGCTGATCACGGCGACACTGTTTATTTTACTATGTTAAAGATACACGATTCACATATCTTCACCCTGGAAGTTATGGATGCGAGCTTCTTTTTGCTCAAAGTGTTGAGCTATAACATAAGACTAATCTTGCAATTCCTAAAAAATTGTATGGGTTTCTGTTCATTGATGTGGACTTTTAAGTCAATTGCTGAATGTAAAACCTCCATTTGTCTTTTGTTTTCTCATAGTTGTATGCTTTGTTATGTTGGATTGTTCCAATTATCAGGATGGTCAAAAGCACTCTAAAGAAGCGGAGGACAAAAGTTCTGTTTATCTCATATAATGTCATGTTTGATCAACTAAAGTTTGAGTTTCTTCTCCAATTTGTGTAGAACTATGTTGTCGTGCACTTGTGCACTTGTGCACTTGTTGGGGCTTATTTCTGTGCACTTGTTGATCCTTCATCTGTAGAGGAGTCGAGGGATGATGTATTGCAGTTTGTGTGATACATTGCTAGAATGAAATATACGATATATGTGTAATATTGTATTTTCTGTTGCACTTTTTATTTAATTTTCCTATCTTGGAGATATGCATGCTTCCGCCAAAATAATGCAATAGTCCAAAATATATATCAGACCATTTCAATCAAATAAATAAGTGTTGTGCTGGGACCATATAGGCTAGATTGTATGGGATTGGGCAGTATAGGTTAGATAGGTGGACTGGGCTGTGAAATTTATGATGATTTCATTTCTTCACTAACACTGCCACATTAGTTTAGCCACATTATGGGACGCCCTAATTCTGTCTATTATCATGCCTCTCGTCTGTGCCTCCAAATAGGCAAGGTTATGGGTGTGCGCTACCCTATGTGTCCCCATTTGGGACCATTTTTGTTTTGCCATAATGGTTTTTTTTTTTGAACGTTGGCAGGAGGACTGCCAAATTCATTGATCAGAAGAGGAGTAACAAGAACACCTCCAAAGGAGGAAAGCACAGCAAAAGGGCTAGTGCAGAAAGAAAAGAAAGAAAACAGAAACCCGCCGGCACCACCACAAACCCAAGATCCGCCAGCAACCATGCACACCATCGGAATCCATCGTCGAGGCCTCCAAGATGATGCCTCCAAGAAGGAAGTGGTATCGAGAACATTACCGTCATCCGATCTAGCTCCGCTAGATCTTAGGTCTTCACCCGGAGACCTCGGCCATGAGGCAGGAAGAGCAATGAGCTCCACGGCGGCACCTCCAAGGAGGAAGACGACATCAATAGATGTCGTTACCGTCGGCACCGACGAAGTCGATGCAAGATTTTCATCCAGAGCTAGGCCTTCCGCCAACCATCCAGGATCCGAGACCAAACCAGCACCACTGGGCAGAACAAGGCCAAGCACACACTACCAGACACGGGATAGTCACCGCCGCACGCAGAACCTAGGCGAGCACACGTCAACCTGGCCGGTCCGCACCGCCGCTCGCAGGACCTGGGCGAACCAAATCGACACCGGCCATCCTCCAGCTCCGTGCGCAGATCTGGGCGAGAATTCGCACCGCAGCGCACAGGAGAGACTGAAGTAGAACCAAAGCTGACCGGCCCGCACCGCAGCGCGCCGAAACAGAGCAAAAACCAGGCCAAAACTTAACGTGCTCGCACCGCCGCGCGCAAGGACCGGACCTCCGTGCTGGATCTGGTCTGCCCGAGCATCCTCTAGCACCAACAAGCTGGACGGCGCCCCTGCTCCAGGAGCTGGACGTGCACACGCTTGCAAGGAGGAATCCACCAGCATCCACCGGCACCACCGCTCCCGCCTCCCCTATCCAGGCGCCACCGGCCATCGGGATCTGGGCGCAGGACCGCCCAAACTCAGATCGGGCATGGAGCCCCTCCCCGCCGTGTCGCCCAACCTCCTCGCACATCGGCGTCGCCACCCAACAGATCCACGCAGAAGGCGCCAACCGCGCTCACCCCGCGCCCCGCGCGATGCCGAACCGCGCCGGGAGCAGCGCGACCTGCAGACACATCGTCCTCGACGAACCACCCGCATCACGCCGCCAACCGGCCTCCGCCTGCCCTCGACCATCCGCAGCACCAGCGCGCGCACCGCGGCGCCACATCCGTCGCGCCGGCCGACGCCAGCTCGCAGCGTAGCCCCCACACCTCTCCTTAGCCAGGCAGCCCCGCGCAACCAAGGCCTCACGAGAGGGAAGAAGTGCCCCGCCGCCGTCGACGCCGCGCGGGCTTTGCCCGGCGGCGCCTGCCGGCGGCGGCGAGGGGGGGAGGGGGATAGGGGAGGGGTGGCGGCCCGGCGGCTAGGGGTTTCGCCCGGGTCGCCTGCGGGGGGCGACACGTGCGTCTTTTTTCCCTCCAATGTTTTGCCACGATGGTGGCCGACCACATAGATGGCATATGTCCAGAGTGGCATCCGGGGCCACCCATGAATTAGACCAAAGGGGAGTTGGTCAGAGTGGCCGGGAGAGTGTCATGCAATAGATCAGTTTTGTTGGAACGCTGTTGGTCCACCCAAATGGGAGAATGAGCCCATGGATTCCGTAGTTTGGGTATAGTGTACTAACCTTTGAAGAGTGTACAATCTATCGATAGTCGCGCCCTTAGTTACAGGCCCAGTAATTACAAACCTGTGCTTCTTCTAAAGTTAGCTCTCAAGAACGTCTCACACGCAGCCAAACAAATGTATCTTCCGCTCATCAGATACAATAGCACAATCAGACTCCATGGTGCAATGGTGGTTGTTCATACCAACAAACGATATAAATGGCATGCCATACCTATTCATCTTGTATGTGTTGTTGAATACGGTCACATCACCATGGTCAATATAGTCTCGCCGTGATTGGGAATGACACCCAAATAGGTTTTTCAGCCTTCCTCCATCATCGACAGTGTGCTCAAAGAAAAAAATCTAGATACCTGTCCTTTATGGTCATCATGATCCCAATGGTAGTGTCAACATCACCTTCTGAAAGCAATTTCATTTTCTCTCTATAACAAACATTATAAAGATTCTTCCTTCCAAAACTGGCCTTAGCATACAACCTGTACCCGCTGACGAAGTTATCAAAAATGATATGTTTCCTGATTCTAGCACCTGCAAAGATCTCAGCTTTCTGAAATTCTTTGATCCGATTATGAGGCCGGAAAAATGTGACTTCGTCCGATCTAGCTAGGACGTGACTCTGATCATCGCTGAAACTACTGGCATACCAAACTTCACACTCTTTATCAAGCTTCATAGTTAAATTGGCATCACAGAAGCAGTGACTCTCCGGTCTAAGCCTACCGGTCCGACCTTCCATTGTACAAAATTTGGCCTGTCGTTTTCCAAGTCACGAACATAGATACCTCCTCAAGCGCATACCTCCCTCAGGACCTTTCCCAAATTTCAGCAAGTCCTTTCCAATACTAAAACCAGGGTCCTTAGCATATTGGTTATAGAACAAGTAAGCATCCTAGTGACCTGAACGTCTTCGACATCACCTTCTAATGCATGTACTATGAATCTTGCTTATATTCATCAAATCCGATGTCAAATTTAAACTCATCACCAACAACATGCTCATCCACCGCACTAGGACCGTCAACATCTCCCTGTAAAATAAGGCATATAACCATGTATGGCAGTCAGTTATTATATTAATATTTAATATTTACATATGTATGTTTCAAAACTTACTTTGCTTGAGCTCTGATCATCATGAGATGCATCAACGCCGCATTGGTCACTTTCATCTTCGACAATATTCCTCTGATAGTTATAATGTCATTTCTTATCCTACATATTTTTAAACGTACCTGGAGTGAGCTTAAAGCATGAATCATCTATATCAATATCATCATCATTATCATCATGTACCTGCATGATGTGAAAGAAATACATGTAAGTGTCCATGCGGTTGTTCGTTTTTCATGTTTTTATCAGTGTTCCCCACACTTACATTGCAACTATAAGATTTATCCATACTCATGTAGTTCTGCTCAGCAGGTTGATCCATATTGAATGACGAGGATCCCTTCTCGTCGCCGTAGTCATCGCCATCATAATCGGTCTCCTCCTCCATCTATACACGTATAAACAAATTATAAAATCAATCCGAACACGATATAACATCATCGCTAAAATAATCATCTCATCAATTACAGTATTTCATAATTATATTATGTGCACAATGAAATTGATTAACAATACGTCGCACAAACTTATGCATTAAACTAGCACTTACTTAATGAGTCAATATTTTTTTTCCATATCATTTGAATGACAGACCTAATGTAACCTAGCTAGTGAGTGATCTAATGTAAGAGTCAAACCGACCTTTTCCACACCAGCGAGGATGACAGATGGATCAATTTCGTCCGGAGACGAATGCACCCATGGCGTGACGATCATGGCCAGCCGAGGTAGGCGTCCACGGCATGAGGATGATGGCAGGCAGAGGCCGGGGACAAAGGCGCCCACGGCGACGAAGAATCACGGTTGGGCGGCGATCCGGGCGACGGCAAAGAAACATGACGGCTGCAGCGACGATCATAGATAGGGGTTCTCCTATGGGTGGCGGAAGGGCACGCGTGCCGTTTTGTTTGGGCGGCGACCAGGGCGACGGTGACTGTCGGGGCATGTGGCGACTGGAACGACTATCGCTGCTAGGGTTTCGACGGGGTGCGTCGGCAGGTCACGCGATGGGCTGTTTTTTTTTTTCAGAAGTACCGACGCGAGTGTACAGTAACACGGGCGGGCATACGGCGACCGTGCACGACGTACGGGCTCTAGTGTATGGGCGACGGGTACGGCATATGCGGGTTGGCGTGCGTACGGCGGCGGGCGGGTAAACTATACGACAGGAACTGAACAAATAATCAAATATGAAAATTTATATCAGAGCAGTTATAGTTTTTACTCCAATTTATTTATCAGTCTGAGCATAGCAAAGCTCATATTACAACTTATTTATTGGAGCAACCTGCGGCTGGTTAACTTTGGTATGTGTCAGCCGCCATTTCACGCCTGGCGTTGCTCAACCGGATCAAGCGTGGTTGGTGCAACTGTCGGGTCTCTCAGTATGGCCTCAAGATCTCCATGTTTCTCACCAATGGTAGCATTCAGAAATGCCACCATGATCCCAGAAACGCACCTCCTCATCTTGTCCTTGCACCCACTCCCATCCTTGCACACGCAGGTCATTAACTTGGAGGCGTTAGAGTCCAGCATGTCCAGATGCCCGTAGTCCTTGGTCACAATGTAGCAGCAGGGTGGCCTGCACTCGCGGTAGAACTCCGCGTGGTTCACCTCATTGGGTGCGCAGGGAGGGAAGAATATATTCTTCTTCTCCTCGCCGAGCCCGGTGCCGATTACTAGCACAGGCATGGCAATGTCGAAAGAGGAGGGCTCGTAGGTGAGGATCTTGGGTTTGAGCTGAGAAGACTTCCCGTTGCCGGCAACAGGGTCGAGGCCGACCAGCGCCGAGAAGGTTAGGTGGGTCTTGGCATGCCCCAAGGCCAAGGAGAAAGCTGTGTGGCCTCCTCGGCTGTGGCCGGCCAAGGCGAGCTTGGAGAGCTCCGGCTGGACGCCTTCGGGGAGCACGGACGGAAGACCGTCGGGGAGCCAGTCTGCCACCTTGGCTGCGGCGGCGATGTCATTGGCGTCACCGCAAGGTATGATACAGTTGTTGAACTGCATTAAAAAATGTTGCATAGTTAGTTGATCAACGCAAGCTAGCATATAGAATTATAAGATGGTACTCCCTCCATAAACTAATATAAGAGCATTTAGATCACTATTTTAGTAATCTAAACGCTCTTATATTGGTTTACAGAGGGAGTACTGATCAAACAGTAATAAGTCCTGATACATATGAAGATGGTACTGATCGACCTGGGGTGCAACCATGATGAAGCCATGTGATGCGATGTGCTGGAGAAGTTGTTTGTAGTAGTGGTTATGGAGGAAGAAGCCGTGCAAGAACATGGCAACGGGGTAGGTTCCTGCATCCTTGGGTGCTACGATCAGGACCGGTATAGGTAGTGTCGGTACCTTTTTCGCATCCACCTGAATTTCCTCCACCGCAAGGTTCCCCGGCTGGAACACTGAGGTGACCACCTCGAGAACCTCGGCACTGGACTTGTTCACAATTTCTGCAGATGCTGCCATCTCTCACTCAAGCTCGGGGCACCAGCTCTCTATCTTAACAAAAGCTTTGACGTGGCGATGATCAGAAGAGAGGACCAATGTGGCAGATTTATAGGAGGGTGGATAACTTGTGGCTACTATGGTGCATAGGGTACTTCAGCTTGATGTTTGGGAAACGAGAAGAACGTGTTGGAGAACATGATTAATACTGGTGGAATAAATTTCGTAGGATTAGGTTTGAAGGCAGGGCGTGGGGTGGGGACTGGCCGAATTGAAGCTGGACAAGAACAGAAATGGTCCAAGACGTTGAACCTTACCGGTGGGTGGCACCGTGGCAGCTAGAGCAATTGATTGAATCACTTACAGAAAAACTATCAGCATCGTCAACACAAGTAAAAGTAGAGATTGTTTTGCAGCTGGAGCAATTTATTGAATCCCTTACATAAAAACTATCAGCATCGTCAAGACATGTACAGCCAGAGATTGTTTTGCATAGGTTTACTACTTACACATCTCCAACAAGGAAGCAGTATCATGTAGGTTTATTTACTTTGACAAAAATAAAGGATCGAGTTCTTCTGGCCGTTATTTCACAAAAAAACAACAAAAAACAAAATCTGGAAGTTTTTCTGGCCAATTGAATACGAATACGGATGTTATCGGACACGAATGTTGGTTGCTTACTCGATTCGGAACAAATACGAATAATAGTGACATATTGCTTAAGAAAATTAGTCGATAGCTATGTGACATGAAATAATCAACTTGCGACATATAATAATTCAAATATATATAGCTTTATGAATAAATACTACTTTAATGCGTAATAATTTCTAAGTTTAATCATACAAAGAATAAACTTTAACCACCTATTTGGCTTTTATATTGAATAACTGACATATTGGTGCTTGAATTTTCAAATTTACCTCCCATAATCTTATTCGGGTACGGATATATCCACTTCCATATCCATATTTAAATTTTATGTTTTTTAAATAAATGCGGATACAGATAATTTCCATTTCTATTTAAGTTCGGATGCGGATGTTTCAGATACAAATAGGTATTTTCCTGAATATGAATAACAGATATTTCGCACTGTCGACTACCAGTTTCCACCACTACTTATTTCTACAGGAGGGTGCCTAATTTACCTCCCCTAATCATCTTGCATTGTACAAGCCTTAAGTGAGTCGGCAACGGCCGCGGCACAATGGGTGAACCATAACAGCGAAAAACAAAGGAAATGGTGCCTCCAGGGGGATCCGATGCCTAGAGGTTTCGCACGATGCAGCGGCTGCCAGCCATCCCGCCCACTTCAGTTTTGTGCTAGGGAAGCACACCTAAGTTCGATAAACTAAAGGCATTGCCTTGGTTGTGGATGCACGCGCTCTCGGACAGAGGCCACATCGGAGGCTTGACGGGCAGGATGAGCAGGTGCACACGTGGCGTGTGCACGACATGGCGCATTGTGTGGGCGTGGGCGGCGTGCAGCGGAGCCACGCGAGGGCACGGGGCAAGGCAAGGGCCGAGGTCACTGGGAGTGGCCATGTCACCCATGAGCTCGATTCCGAGGTGGGCCATCATGTATGGGGCTGGATTTGACAACACGCTCGGGGGTGAGGTCGGAGGGGTTGGGGAAAACCGGAGGATGCTGGCTGTCCTTGGTGGATCTGGAGACAATGAAGAAGAGGGCGTAGACACCTGCACGAGCCAAGAGGGGTTTCCTCATTGGTCTAAGTGTGGGGCAGAGGAGGATGATTAGAGGTGGACGTGGCCATGTGAGTTTTCCACTTATAGGACTAGATTAGGCACTCCAGGTTGGGGTTAGTAGATTACATCTTCGTGGCTGGCTCACAGTCCCAGGAAATGTGTCTTGGATTCTATTGAAACTTCACACGCATTTCGCGCGCACGAGTGTAAAGTACTCCACCCTCAAATTATATACCTTTGGTGCGTAACAAAACTTATCTAAATTGAAACCTAACCAACAATTTCCAGTGGATTTTCCACACAGAAATTTGATAGCTAAAACTCAACTTGAGAAACAGATCAGTCATCGAGTAATAATGGAGGTGGCATACTTACTCGATAGTTGCTGACCCTCAAACATATTTTCATCGACCGCTGGAGAGTATCTGGAAGAAAAGCACAGTCTGCATGTACTGGTAATATATTTTGATCTTCTTGAGATAAAAGATCCGGTGAGGTAATTGTTGTAATCCAGAGAAATACTTCAAGATATTTTGGTTAGAGGAACGTAGAGGGAAGAACCTGAATGCTGAATTTTATGGAGCTTCCACTCATGTTTTCTTCTCTTTTTGTATTCTATATGGACAAGGTATTTACATCTTAGTCCCCCAGTAGCTACATATTCCCACATTTATACAACTCTAACACCCCCGTCAAGATGGGGTAAATGCATCATATAACCCCATCTTACTACAAAGGAAAAAGTTGATCTATCTGGTAAGCCCTTAGTCAAGATGTATGACAGTTGGTTTGAAGAGGTCACATATGTCATACATATAAATCCTTGATCTAACTTATCTTTAATGAAATGCCGATCAAATTCAACATGCTTTCTTTTATCATGTTGCATGTGATTATGTGCAATATCAAGTGTTAGCTTGTTATCACAATATACCATCAATGGTTTTGTCTGAAATAAACACAACTACATCAATAGGATTCGCATCAATAACTCTTCCCATATTCCATGTGTCGCGGATCTAAATTCTGCTTCAGCCATAACTAAAAAAAGACACATCCATGCTGGTACACACTTGTCACAGTAGGTCACTTTTTTGTCATCCATGTACATCCATGATGGTTTTATGCCAGAATCAGTATGCCATGATAATAGTTGCTTTGTCATCCTATAAGTGTGGTACTCCATGAAAGAAAAAGATGCGTCGTGGAAGTGGTTTTTGTCAAGAGCGATCGGCTTAGCAGGGAAACCACCGACACATGGTAGCCGACGTAACGGGTCACTACTAAGCTAACAGGTGCATGTTCTGGATCCGATACTGTTACCGATGAGGTCTCTAGGTAACCTACCACATATCAGTATCCTATTGGCCAGAGGGAGCCATGTGTCGGCTGTTCGTTGGAATAAATGCCGCACACACAACTATCCACATGCACCAATCCTGCCATTATATTTGTCAAGACCAAATAAAGGCCCATTTAGTGAAAAATGTCAGCCCGGTCTAAGGTCCAGGGAGGCCAGCTAAAGACATGCGTGCATGCGGCCCAATAATGGCCCGGATAAATATGGTCCACTAACTGCATGTGGGTCACCCTGGGTACTCTTGGCTTGTTTCTTGTTTCGGTCCATTTTGCGGATTGTGGTGCATTCATTCCATTTGAGGCCTATGGCGCTTTTGGCCCGTTTGTGGCCTATGGTGCTTTTGGCCCGTATTATATTTAAGATGAATACGTAGAATCAAGTAATAACAAATTGGGGAGCGAGCATCATACTATACTTCCCATTTTGTCCTACCTTAGTTCCTAATAATGTACATCAAAGGCGCACATAATTTGTAGTTTCATCTATCTGACTGGCGTACAACTTTATTGCGGTGTGGGCATGAATGCGGGTCGTGGGTTAGGTGTGGGGCAACATAGTTATTAGGTAGGTTCCAACTAGTTAGTTGTATCATTATGGAATCAATGTTTTTTTGGCTTCTGGATGTATTATTTTTAATTTTGTGGTGGATGAGGTTGGAGATTACTAGAGAAATAAAGATATGTGCTAGTTGGTTGAATTATAGATCCCATATTTTGTTTCAAACCATGCAATCTATGGATGTGACAAAATTTGATAGGTCTATATGATGTTCATTGCATGTATGCTACCAACCACTCACATTAATTATCCTACATGCAACTTTTTTCTTAATCCATCATTGATATTTTTAGCGAGCCATGCCCAAAATTACCAATAACTATTTATCTTAAATATCCACCACATGAAATAATCTAGCATCACCATGCATAGATGGATAGGCCTAAATGGCATCACATAGCACCATGAATTTTTTTAGTGGAATTTTATTTATCGTAAATATATAATAAATGATTCAAGTACTCACAACAAGATATAATATATATAATTATTCCCAACCAAGCATCAGTCTATCAGGGCATCTCATTCAATAAAGAGAGGGTCATTTGTAGTATTATAATATGATGCCGCTTAGTAGAATGCAGAAGCAGAAAACTTAAACTGAAATATAGGATGTCCATCAAATAGCACTGAAATCTTACAAGTGGGTAAATAGGGTAGTCAAAGATACTAACATATAATACTTACATTGGGGAGCTAGGATCATATAATAATATCCATTTTGCCTGCCTTATGTGCATATAAATTTAAACGGGAGTTGCAAACAATTTGTAGCTTCAACAAAGCATTGTGACTGTGGTATGCGCATGCATTATGCTAGCGGGTGAAGTGTTTGTCATGCATGGTTATGTGATTGTATATGGGCATAAACAGCAATACATATCAACAAGAACATTTTTGTTTTTGTTATAACTATATAATCAATGACCAGACTACTCAAAACATGATATAATAGCAAAAATTAGTGACATCTAGGCTTCAATCTTACGTGGTTTGTCATTAAAATAAGTGTGGGTCATTTGTTATTTAATAATATGATATCTCTCCATAACATGTGTCGAACGAGGAAGGTAAAAGTAAAATATACCATTTGCAGGAATTCGCATTACAATTGTACAAACTAATAAATGAGGTTGTCAAAGATAATAACCTATAGTACTGAGCATTGGGGAGCGAGCATGATATTTTACTTCTATTTTGTCCTGCCTTAGGTGTGCTAATAATGTGCATGGAAGGCGCACATAATTTGTAGTTTCATCTATCTGACGAGCACATAAAAAGATTGGGGTCTGGGCATTAATGCAGCTGGTGGCTGAGGTGTGGGCAAAGATAGTTATTCCATTGGTCCCAACTAGTTAGTTATACCAATATGGAATCAATGTTTTTGGGGTTTTCCATGTATTATTTTAAATTTTGTGTTCAACGAGGTCTACGATTACTAGAAAAATAAAGATGCATGAAAGTTGGTCAACTTATGGATCCTATATTTTGCTTATTACCATGCAATCTATGGATGTGACAAAATTCAATAGACCTATAGGATGTTCATTGCACGTATGCCACCAACCACTCACATTAATCATCATGCGTGCAACTATTTTCTTAATCAATCATTTATAATTCCAGCTGGCCACACCCAAAATTACCAATAACTAATCAACTTAAAGATCCACCACGTGAAATAAACTAGCATTTCCATGCATAGATTGATGGGCCTAAAATGCAATACATAGTACGATGAAAAAAATGTGGAATTTGATCTACCGTAAATATATAATAAATGATTTGACTACTCAAAAAAGATATAATATCTATGATTTTCGCCAACTAAGCATCAGTCTATCATGGCATCTCATACAAGTAAGAGCGGGCCATTTTTACTATCACAATATAATACCGTTCAGTGGAATGTGGAACCAGAAAAATTAAACTGAAATATAGCATGTCCACGAATTAGCATTGAAATATTACAAATGAATACATATGGTAGTCAAAGATGTAACTTATAGTACTGAGCACTAGCTCGCTAGGATCATATAATAATCTCCATTTTTACCTTCCTTATGTTCTTATAAATGTAAATGGAAGTTGCGAACAATTCGTAGCTTCAACATTCTGACGAGCATGCACTATGATGTGCTGTGTGCCTGAATTCTGCTGGTGGGTGAAGTGTTGATACACAAGGTTCTGTGATTGTTTTCTTTTGCTGATACGTATAATGAAGTAATAAGAGGGTTGTTTTCCTTGCGGGCGTATTATGTTTAATTGGGTTGTGGATGAGAACAGTCTTGATTGGATAACTATTTGCACATGCATATTACGATATTTATTAATGTCGGCCGTAATTTTCAAGCATTTAGTTGATGGATTTGTGCAGATTCGAGAGATCTATTGGATGTCCATTACATTTATGCCACTAGACCATTCACAATAATTATACTACATGCATCCTTTTCTTCATCCATCAAAAAAAATTCGAGGTCGGCACACCCATTATTGCAGCTAACAAATCGTCTAAATTTAGCCACCACAAGAGACAAACTCAAATGACCATGCAAATGTTCAAGGGACTAAATAGAAAAACATGTCACCATGGACATTTTTATTTTCATGTTATTCATCACCCAGGGTGCTGAATAAGTTATTCTTCACCCGAGGTAATCTTACGATCACTTCATAATTAAATTACATTTGGAATTCAAATAGTTACATTCCTATTGATTCACTACGTAAAATTTGGTATAAGAAAATTAAAATATAGGTCATAAAACAAGAAAATTTGGAGTTTATGTATATTTTACACTATGTTTTTTACGTTTGTAATTTTACATAACATAAAATATTTTTTACGGCGATTTTTTTACGGTCTCTTTTTACGTCAAAAATAAGACAAAACATACGGAACGTAAAATTATAGTGCATTGGTGGTAAAATAGAGGAGGGTGAAGAATAACTATTCCTCACCCAGGGTGACGAATAGTCAATCCCTATAGGATGTTCATTGCATATTTGCATGTATGCTACCAACCACTCACATTAATTATCCTACATGCAACTTTTTTCTTAATCCATCATTGATAATTTTAGCGAGCCATACCCAAAATTACCAATAACTATTCATCTTAAATATCCACCACATGAAATAATCTGGCACCACCATGCATAGATTGATGGGTCTAAAACCAGGCATCAGTCTATCGGAGCATCTCATTCAATAAAGATAGGGTCATTTGTAGTATCATAATATGATTCCGCTTAGTAGAATGTAGAACCAAAAAACTTGAACTGAAATATAGCATGTCCACGAAATAGCACTGGAATTTTACAAGTGGATAAATAGGGTAGTCAAAGATACTAACCTATAATACTTACATTGGGGAGCTAGGATCATATAACAATACCATTTTAACATGAATATAATGGAGGATTTGCACTATTTAAACGTAGGCTACATAGCAAAGATTGCGATCGGCTACAGAACACGTTGATATGTTAAATAGTCCTGTCTTCCTCATTTATCCCGAAACCCATCAATTTATATACATCCCCGAGTTATCTAGATATCAACAAGCCGTTTTGGAAATTTATAAGCACATTGATATGTTAAATAGTCTTGTATTCCTCATTAATCATGAAACCCATCAATTTATATACATCCCCAAGTTATCTAGGTATAAACAATCCATTTTGGGAATTTGTAAGCAGAGGACGTGGCGTTGATCTGATTTATCCCCAGAGAAACATGAGAAGAGGTCGAGAAAGGCCTAATTAAGGGTCGTGAAATGGGTCCATGAAATACATTTGAGGAATGGAATTAAATGTTGCGCAATGAACAACACCGTTCGGAGAAATCGTCCATGCATCAAGGAGAGGGAATGAGAAAGGGAATACCGGAGATTAAATTTGCGGACTAAAAATTACGCATGCAGCTCAAAAGCACAATGTTACACGTTAAATACCTTATGACGCGTTAAACCAAATTACACCTGTAGTATTACATCTCAAGTAAAATATTTATCCTCTTTAATCGACCATGTCTCATTTTTATAGCGGCTGACAAACCTTTGTTTGTGCCACCCTGCACTTTGGATGATGTTTGGTGCATCTGTGGACTAGCCTTTTCTTTGTAGTGCAACACAAAGCATTGCACTTACGCATACTATTTTCACTCACTAAATTTTAATATACATCAAATATTAAAAGATCTCGAGCCATCGTGGTGACATGGCTGGTGGTGCAAAAGCTCTCGAGCATGATGGCTAAGCTAGTTAGGGGAGGCAAACGAGCGCGGAGAGAGAGCGAAAACAGATCCGAGCTCACAGAGGGGTCGCGGTAGTCTCAGGGGGCTTGGGGAAGGCTTGGAGATGGTCCATCAATGGCGGCGGTCGTCAGAAGTAGAGGATGAAGACGGCAGTGATGTCGACGATGTAGGGCTCCTGCGGTCGCGTGGCTCGTCATGGACGAAGAAGAAGGCGGGGTGGGGATCCCGGACACGGTGAGCGGGCGAGGGGGAAGCGGTTTCTACGAGCACGATGGCGGCGCAAGCTCGAGGGCTTCGGCAATGGTGGAGAAAGTGAGGGAGAGGTGAGAAACGAGGGCAAGATTGAGAGGGTTGGGCTTGTGGATGTGTGTGGCCTCCGTAGCCAGCTCCACGCAATCAGCGACAAGCAGGAGGTGGTCGAGCGCGCACTAGTGTGCCCCGGGCACACACACTCATGCCTACTAGGATGAGGCAGAAGATGCCCCATCCCTGGGCTGAACTAGGAACAATGCTGGGCCAGATAAGCTCTCTCTTTCTCTCTGTCTATTTTTTCCTATTTTAATTTATTTCTTCTATCTTATTTCTATTTGAGCACTCAAACCATTTTATAAAATTCTAAAAATTTATATGTGGATTAGCTGGACTTTTCCAAAGCCACATAAAAAATTTCAAAATAATTGTATTTATGAACTATTTAATATTAGTATAAATCCAATGCAAATAGAAATTGATTTAATTGAAAGGTCCAAAATAAATATTTTTAAGCCTCCAAAAATATTTGTTTGAATTTTTCTCTTTCCAATATTTTCAAGGATTGACATGAACATTTTCTTGGGCTAATTTGAAGAGATTTTTAATTTGATCATTTTTAAAAGTTTTCTAAGGCTTCGAGAATTTCCTCAATTCAAGTGTTCTTGAAAAAATAATAGGATGCACGATGCTCAGTAATGCAACCAATTACAAGCATTGTTCTAAGTCTATGACAACTCACCTACACTAAACAAGAATCTCGTCTCAAGATTCAAGCGTAGGGTAAGAGGAGGATGGGACACTAACAATTGCAATCTGCATGATCCAACTGCACTTCTCGAAGATGTTGATTCATTGCATCACGTTGATCATGACATCTTTGCCTTCGAGAACTTCAGCCAACATGATGACGATAGAGAGAAACTCTAGAGGACTCGATTTTCACGATGATCCTGCAACTCACGATCAATTCATGGATTGAGACGTAGAAATATCTCTTCAGCTGACACAAAAAACACACATCGAGAGCTATTGTAGGAGACAGATGACGAAGATTCAATTGCTAGGAAACAATTCGACGCTTAAAAGATGGTGAATAGGTTTTCAATGCAACGAGGAATTAATTGCCCTTATTACTACAACGAGACATCTTAGGAGAGGTGACTCATAGAATTATTTCCTAAATCAATCAAAAATAATTAATTTTGATACATGGGTCATAGAAACTCTATATACGAGACTCAGGCAAATACCAAAGAATGGCATATTTAGAATAGTATGGAAAATATGATTATATAACAATCGGCAAACTAAGGCATAATCCAATAGATATCGAAGATATCACCTAGTGTTTGAGCATGCTTTTAAAAACATGATATTTCTATTTTCATCAGGGTTTTACCAACATCGATGCCAAAGATCTTGGTGAGACCTCATACTACCATGATGAATAATGATGGAGGATGTAGATGCAAAGGAAGACAATACTTTCTGAGATTTTAACTTGACTAGGCAAAGGGAACAAAATCTGGATGATCGACCAAGAGACATTTAGCACTATGCTTCTAATGTTCTCCTTGATGTACTATCATAACTCGACTATAGGTACTATTTGGGATCTAAAACATCAAGTGAAGGTCAGACTTTGGAAACACAAAATCCATAAGGGATAACTTCTAGAATACCCAATACAAAATTCTCATGGGGAGGTCGCTAATGTTACTGATACAAGATACTATAATAATAGGTCTTTCGTCTAGGAGTGTTAGCCACAACATCACTTTACCTAGTTACATAGAGACCAATATTATAATTCTTGGGAAATGTTCCGACCATCATATCCGCATGACATTCATATATGGTTGGTGATATGTTACATGCGACTCGGCATGTCTGAAAAAGAACACTAGTGCAGAACCGGCCTATAGCACCGGTTCAGAGGGGCCTTTAGTGCTGGTTCTGTAACCGGCACTAAAGGGTGGGTACTAAAGGTCCACCCCCTCGTTAGTACCGGTTCAACACGATCCGCCACTAAAGGGCCACCACGTGGCAGGAGCCAGCGCTGGGGGCAGGGATCCTTATAGTACCGGTTGGTAAAATGAACTGGTACTAAATGCTTTAGGTGGTTTTGGATTCATGATTTCTTTTTTATTTAATTTTGTGTTTTCCATTTAATTCTTTTTCGTTTGCTGGTATTTTACGATGCTACATATTGTACACGTTATGCATATATATAAATGGAATTTCTCGTATAACGGAAATATATATATATATATATATATATATATGTATATATATATATATATATATATATATATATATATATATATATATATATATATATATATATATATATATATATATATATATATATATATATATATATATATATATATATATATATATATATATACAATTTCTCCTACATGTTTCCTTCGGAGCCAGTGGCATTTGCCTTGGTGCCTTCGGAGTACGATGACAATTGGGAGTGGTTCATCGGGGCGGTAGCGGGTAATGGTATTCTTCGTCAGGCTTTATGACCTTGTTGGCCAAAAATCCCGCTATTGCCTCCTGAATTGCTCGTATTCGATCCTCCGGTAGGAGCTTATCCCGCATCTCATTGAACTTCAAAGCAAGGAGATGAATATGCATGTTAGTTGTGTGATAGATATCGACAATGATGTAAAAATTGTGAGTAGAGTTCTGGCAAACATACCCATAGTTGTCTTTCAGATTTGGTCCTTTTGGACACCATCATGCGAATGTTCTCACGAACGTAGTATGCACATAGATCAGTCCCCTGCGCCTGCTTAAGGGCCTTTACGAGAATGGAATTTAGTCAGATAATAAATAATCAAGCATGATAATTAATTGTATTGAAACAAGAATTAAAGAGATAGCTAGCTACTACTACTTAATTACTTACCTTAAGTCGTAACCAATACAGCTTTTGTCGCCATTTTCCTGGAGTTACTTTGATGAACTTTTCCCAAGCCCTGCCCGCCAGCAAAGAAAATGAATAAAGGGCTTATTAAATAGTTGACATCAGGAAATGATGAACTAAATAGGCCGAGAGATATATAGTTAATAATGATTGAAATTACATGTCGACTATCCCCTTCATGGTGGTGTAGTGACTTTGTTTTCTCCATAGTGAGTCCAGTATTTCAACTATTCCTTCTTCAACTTTAATGACTAACAAGATCTAATGGTAACAGCATGCGCACACGTTTGCATGTCTTAATTAAGCGGGTATGTGCATAACACTCATCAACTACGTACCCTAAACCATATACACTTAATTATTATCATCTAGCTAGCTAGCTAAGCAAAAACAGAATTTGTAGTATACAAGACAATGTTACTCATAGGAAGTTGTAAGGAAGTAGTATATCTTCATTGGTATTGAGGCACATCAAGAACTCTAGCATGTTGTCCTCTACACCTTGTTTACAATATTTCAAATTCCATAAGTATTCATTAATGGTATTTGGGTCAATGAACCCAATGCTATAGCGTCCAGCTTTTTTCATTTCATACATCTTCATCCTGCATAATACCACAGAAAAGAATATAGTGAGGATAATTACAGGTAATGATCGATCAATGAGCACTACATGCTAACAATTGAGACTTCAATTACAGAAAGAAATCACTTACAGGCAATAGCAACTGACGATAGATTTGTCCAGTGCGTCTTGATTGAATAACTGAAACAGTTCTGAATAATCAACGGACAGAGAATTCCCATGGAAGAAATGCTCTTCCTTGACATTCACCATGAGGGGATCTCGATTGGAACTCTTCGTAATTTTCATGTACCAGTCATGCAGTTCATACATTCTCATTGGGAGGTTGGCCACAGACATATTTCCATTTTAGTTCCTCCTCTGTAAAAGTTTCCATGGGCTCGAGCTCTAGGACTTGTTCTATAGTGCATCCAATCTCTCTAGCCTGCCTTCTATGATCGTCGGTTATTAGCACACGTTGGGAGATCTGTGGTGGTACAACAAGCGGGGGAGGGGGGTCGATTGCAATTCTGGAGTCTTCTTTCCTCCTCTGACGTAGTTGGCCCATACAATTTTCTTATGGTTGTTGAATGCAATTGCCATCTTCCTAAGAGCAGCGTCCTTGACTTTCTTCTGGTCATCCTCTGTCAAATGATCTGGTCGGGTGAAATGTTCCATGAGTTTTTCCCAAAGCAGAGATTTTGCTCTGTCGTCGACAAAAGTAAGATCTGGACGTTTCTCTGCTGGCTCTTTCCATTCTTGAATGGATATCGGGAGTTGGTCCTTCACAATAACTCCGCACTGATGAACGAACTTGTTCGCAACTGTCCTAGGCGCTACTGGTTCGCCATAACCTCTGATGGCATCGATGTTGTTCTTTACGCCCTCCTTCAACTTTTTGGCCGGGCCTCGCACTGTCATGCTGCTTATAGATTTGCTCGATCCAGAGGGCTGAAAGAAGAAAGATATTGATTTGTTAATATATCTTCAAATCATTAAAAACATGTGATGATCACCAGACGTCTGCTTGTATAAATATACCTCGCCGGTCTCTGTTATTTCAAGATCAACATTTTCGGCGTCATCATCGATATCATAGTTCATCACTACATCCATTTGGTCGTCGCGATCGAATAGATTATCACCCTCCCCAGTATTGTTCAGATATTGGTAGCCGTCATCTTCTTCATTATGATCATCTAGCCCGCAAGGGGAGCGTATGATCTCGAACATGGCATCTTCTCCCTCTCTGCCGGTATTGTCCGCCATAGCTTTTATTTAACTAATCCAGAAGAAATATAAAACAATTTAGTATTCAAATTACAATGCATGCATGCAACCATTAAGGAAAAACTGAATCATAGTAATATGCATCGTATTGAATAATATATAACCTCGAATACATTGTCTCGAATAATATATAATCTCGAATACATGGTCTCGAATAATATATATAATCTCGGATACATCGATCGTCTCGAATATTATATGTCGAATACATCACTAGCTAGCTAGCTAATAAAGATCGAATACTACAGAATAATCTAGTTCACTCGCGGTTCCCGAGGCGCAGGCGATGGACACCCAAAGAGAACGAACCATCACAGGATCATAGCTCTGGTCATCTCCCCAAAGAACCTGCCAAGTATTGGAGAACCTGACGTCCATAGCAGCCATGTATCGACGGACATGCTCGTCCTCCTCCCTGACACGGCGACACACCACCTCCGGCGGTGCCGGCTCCCTCCGCACCGAAAGTGGCCCACGTGAACGCCACCAAAGGAGCTCAGGGTCGATGATGGGACCCAGGGCCGCGTTCCTCACCAAGCGGCGAGCCCAGTCCCGGACATGGGTCCTCTGAAGCAGGACCTCGTCGCGAACGGGTCGACGGCGAGGATGCGGGTCGGGCATCGTCGAGAACAAATACTATATGCAAACGTAACATTCTAAATTTCTATAACTAAAATTATAAGAAACTAAAAAAAATCGATCATCGTCTAACAATTAGAAATTAATCTAATTCATCTAGCTAAACTAACATTTCAAAAATTTCTAACATTTCTATATACTATTTGACATTAATCAAATTCATCTAGCTAAAACTAACATTTCTATATAACTAACATTTCTATATACTATTTGACATTAATCTAATCTAATTAATTATTTCATCTAAAACTTTGTATAAAAAACAGAAAAAGTATGTGTGTGTGCGCGCGCGCGCGTGTGTGTGTGCGATGGGCCAGGGGAGAGGGCCTCACCGCGCGGGCGAGGTCGAGGCGACGGCGACGACGAGGTCGAGGTGACGGCGACGGGGGCGGCGACGGCGACGGCGACCGGAACGGGGCGCGACGCGACGGAGGCGGCGCGCGACGGCGACGGGGGCGGCGCGCGACGGCGATGGGGGCGGCGCGCGACGGCGACGAGGGCAGCGTGACAGGGGTGGCGACGGCGACGGCGTCGGGGGCGCCGACAGCATCGATGGAGAGGAAGAAGAGAAACTGAGGGAAACTGAAATTTTTTCAAGTGTTGTATATATAGGGTGGACCTTTAGTACCGGTTGGAGCCACCAACCTGTACTAAAGGCCTGTTTTGGCCAGGCCAAGCGGCGGGAAGGGCAGGCCTTTAGTACCGGGTGGTGGTTCCAACCGCTACTAAAGACACCCCCTTTAGTACCGGTTGGAGCCACCACCCGGTACTAAAGGTGGTGCGCTGCCAGGCGAGGGGCGCAGAAGTTTAGTCCCACCTCGCTAGCCGAGAAGGGCTTGGACATGCTTATAAGCCCCGCCGCCGCTGCTGTCTCGAACTCCTCTCTAAAGGAGGCCTTCTGGGCCTACCTATGCCGCGTTGCCCCGTTGGACCTACTGGGCTAGCTGGCCTGCATCCTGGCCCAACTAGAGGTTAGGTTTCTAGTCGTATGCAGGCAGCTATTGCCTAGTAGGCGGGCTTTTTCATTTTTTTCATTTTTTCTTTTCTGCTTTACTTATTTTCTTTTATTTATTTTTGAGTTATTTTTTGCTGTATTTAGAGTTTTTTGTTAATATTTTTGCTCTAGGCACAAAAAATTACAAACTTTGTGTTAGTGCCGGTAGTTTTTAAATTTGAATTATTTCAAATTTGTGTGAATCACTAGTTTGTGAATAACTTAACTTTAAAAATTGATTTTTCAGTGATTCTTTTTTCATATGTTTAATATTAGTATGTTTTATCATTATATTCAACTTGGTAATACTTAGGTTATATAAAAAACGAAATGCCTTTGTAACAGATGAATTATCGTCCGAAACCCTGATATTTCGAAACAGATTGTCCACTTTGTACACGAAGTGCATCTAGTTTTTGTCGTAACCCTCTCTACTTTTTTGCACATGCTATGTGGGTGAAATTATGATACCATGCCAACTTTCAACCTTTTCAAAGTTCATTTGAAGTGTTTTTAAATTTCAAGGTCATTTAGCTGAAAAATTCAGTAAATGCATGAAAGAATTTGCACATAAAATTTCTTCGCGTTTCAAATGCCAAAACACATAAGTACCCTAACTATTACAAAGATTCCCTCAAGTTTGTTCGAAGTGGGACATTCCAGATATATAAGTCCGAAAACTCACTAGAGAAGAAAGTGATGACAGTGAAGCCGATCACATCCCAGAGTGGGATCTTTGGGTGTGAAACTTTTTCTTTGCGTGTGTCCCTTTGCGCCGTAACCATGGACTATCTTCGTCATTTAACTGGATGCTCTGGTCAATATTCACTGTGAATGGAGCAATTTCATCAAACTTTTCATAATCTTCTGACATGTCTGTCTTGTCATCCACTCCCAGGATGTTTTTCTTTTCCCAGAAAGAACTATGTGGCGCTTTGGCTCATCGTATGATGCATTTGCTTCCTTATATTTTCTTTTTCTCGGCTTGGTAGACATGTCCTTCATATAGAAAACCTGTGCCACATCATTGGCTAGGACGAATGGTTCGTCTACATACGCAAGATTGTTGAGATCCATTGTTGTCATTCCGTACTGTGGGTCTTCAGTTACCCCGCCTCATTTCATATTGACCCATTTGCACCGAAACAAAGGGACCTTCAAACCACGTCCATAGTCAAGTTCCCATATGTCCTCTATGTAACCATAATATGTTTCCTTTCCCATCTTGGTTGCTGCATCAAAGCGGACACCAACTGTTTTGGTTGGTGCTCTTCTCATCTTGGGCGATCGTGTAAAATGTATTCCCATTTATCTCGTACCCTTTGAAAGTCATTATATTCGAAGATGGTAACTGGGAAAGCAAGTACAGGTCATCTTCAATAGCGGCGTCATGCATGGCACATGTCTGCAACCAGCCGACAAAAGTCATCGTTTGTTCACGTGTAATCCAGTCGGCAGACTGCTCCGGGTATTTGGAGCGTAGAAATTTCTTGTGTTCGTCCATATACGGAGCCACCAAGGCGGAGCTCTGTAGAACTATGTAATGTGCTTGAGTGAGAGAATGCACATCCATACATATTATTGGATCCCCTCCTCGCGTGCCTTTTCCATCCAGTCTGCCCTTATGCCGCGATTCAGGAACACCAATCGGCTTAAGGTCAGGAATAAAGTCAATACAAAACTCAATGACCTCCTCATTTTCATGGCCTTTGGAGATGCTTCCTTCTGGCCTAGCATGGTTATGAACATATTTCTTTATGACTCCCATGAACCTCTCAAAGGGGAACATATTGTGTAGAAATACAGGACCCAAAACGTTAATCTCTTCGCATAGGTGAACTAGGATGTGCGTCATGATGTTGAAGAAGGATGGTGGGAACACCAATTCGAAACTGACAAGACATTGCACCAAATCATCATGTAACGTTGGTACGATTTCTGGATCGATTACCTTCTGAGAGATTGCATTGAGGAATGCACATAGCTTCACAATGGCTAATCGAACGTTTTCCAGTAGAAGCCCCCTTAGTGCAATCGGAAGCAGTTGCGTCATAATCACGTGGAAGTCATGAGATTTTAGGTTCTGGAACTTTTTCTCTGCCATATTTATTATTCCCTTTATATTCGGCGAGAAGCCAAACGGTACCTTAATACTGAGCAAGCATTCAAAGAAGATTTCCTTCTCTTCTTTGGTAAGAGTGTAGCTGGCATGACCCTGATGTATGCCGTCTTTTCCGTGCATACGTTGCTGGTCCTCCCGTGCCTCCGGTGTATCTTTTGTCTTCCCATACACGCCTAAGAAGCCAAGCAGGGTCACGCAAATATTCTTCGTCACATGCATCACGTCGATTGCGGAGCAGACCTCTAGGTATTTCCAATAGGGCAGATCCCAAAATATAGATTTCTTCTTCCACATGGGTGCGCGCCCGTCAGCGTCAGTCGGAACAGGTTCTCCGCCAGGACCCTTTCCAAAGACTACCTTCAAATCCTTGACCATATCATACACATCAGGACCAGTTCGGTGGTGAGCCTTCGTCCGGTGATCCGCCTCACCTTTCAAATGCTTGCCTTTCTTTCTTACGGGATGCCTGCTCGGAAGAAATTGACGATGTCTGAGGTACACATTCTTCCTACAATTATCCAAATATATACTGTCGGTATCATCCAATCAATGTGTGCATGCGCGGTATCCCTTGTTTGTCTGTCCTGAAAGGTTACTGAGAGCAGGCCAATCATTGATGGTAACAAACAGCAACGCCTTTAGATCAAATTCTTCTTGTCCGTGCTCATCCCATGCACGTACACCTTTTCCATTCCACAGCTGTAAGAGTTCTTCAACTAATGGCCTTACGTACACATCAATGTCGTTGCCGGGTTGATTAGGGCCTTGGATGAGCACTGGCATCATAATGAACTTCCGCTTCATGCACAACTGCTAGGTGGCTTCTCACCCCTCGTTGGTTACCCCAAGTGGAAGGTTTGAGATGCAGTGTAGCAGAAGTTTTCCCTTGGCAATACCAAGGATCGATTTCCCTGAGACTCCCAGTTTCAACAAGAAGGTGTCAACTGCTAACGGCGCCAGATATTAGCAATCAACGTGGACCTGCACACAGATACAAATAACTTTGCTCCCAACGAGTACAAAGAGGTTGTCAATCCCTCCGGCCTTGTAGTTTACAAAGGATCAAACGCAAGTGATAATAGTGATAGGTATAATTGCAATAGTAAGTAAAAAGCGGAAAGTAAATAGCGGATGTGATCAATGATGGTAATATGGACCGGAGTCTCATGATGTTCACTAGTGATGTCTCTCTCCCAAAAGATGATAAAACAGCTATGTGAGGTAAACGAATTACAGCTGTGCAATTGACAAGACCATGTGCGCAAACCAATGCTGACTAAGTTGCAAGAAAGGTAGAGGTTCAAAGCATGGGCGGTACGCCGAGGTAAGTAGACCAAAATCCATCTGCATCTACTACTAATCATCCACCTTGAGATATCTATCCAGAACATCTCGCTGGTATTAAGTTGCGAGTCCCACCCATAGTGTAAACTCAAAGCAACAGACAACTGCATTAAAAGAACTTTACGTAAAGTAAACAATCCTTGCACCCGCGGGCACAAGCACCGTTGTTTTCCCCCTTGTGGCAACAGCACATCCCCTAGACTCATGTTTCTGTCACTCAAACTAGTCATCGAGGGGCATGAACCCACAATCAAGCATAACGTTCCCTCTTGGAGTCACTACCTACTACTTGGCCAAAGCAATAAATAACAACGGAGAACATGCAAGAATTACTTACGAACATAAATATAAAAGAGGTGAATCAAATATATTACTCAAACACAATCTCAACATAATCTCATAATCCATCGGATCCCAGCAAACTCATCATATCAACAGCATAAGGATTACATATGTGCCTCGATCATGTAGGGCAGCTCACGAGGACTAATTAGTGAAGCACAAGAACGGGAGGAGAACAACACATAGCTACTGTTCATGGACCCATGGTCCAAGGGAGACTACTCACAACTCATTCGGGAGGCGTCCATGGTGGTGGAGAAGCTCCCGGTGGTGATCCTCCCCTCCGGCAGGGTGCCGGGAAGAGTTCTCCTGGTGCTCCCGATCTTGGAAGCGGCGGCGGCGGCGGAACAGAGATGAGAACGCGAAAAAGAGTTCCCGTCTCGAGGGTTTCGGGAGACGCTTTAAATATATGCCAAAGGGGGGCATCAGACGAGGCTCGGGGGGCCCAGGCGCCCCCCCCCCCCGGCGCGGCCCAGGGGGGGCGCGCCAGCAAGGCGCCTGGGGCCCTGGTGGCCCCCCTCCGGCTGTGCTTCGGGTGCCTGGTAGCTTCTGGAACGCTGATTTTTTATATATTTTTTCTGGATTTTTTCTGGCAGTTCTCGTAATGTGAAAACCTGAAATACAAAAACAGCCGAAAACAGAAACTGGCACTGGGGTGCACTGAGTTAATAGGTTAGTCCAAATATGATCAAAAGTGTATGGAAGTGTATAAATAACATAGCAATATCACCCAAAAGAGGCATAGAGCAAGCAGAAATTATAGATACGTTTTGGACGTATCAACATCCCCAAGCTTAATTCCTGCTCGTCCTCGAGTAGGTAAATGATAACAAGAATAATTTCTGTGGTGACATGCTATTAACCATATAGGACTTTTTCATAGTCAAATGACAAAAGCTTACTGAGACAATGAATCTATAGTAATTAAGTTGCCTCATGAGAAAATCACAAAGAACTGAAAGTTTTACAATATGATACTGAAACATCAAATAGATTTGTAATGAACATGGTGTGCAAATATGATAAAGTGATATCTCGCTTGCCCCCTTTAGTGAAGCAAAACATAAATGCAGGGGCACCTCCAAGGTTTAAGTGATGACTAGATACAATGATTTCAGAATAAACGATATCACAATCATGCAAAAGACTATGCTACTTTGGGACAATGCACATTACACTCAGAATGACAATCATGCTCTCAGTAGTTGGTGCTTTAAAAGAAGGTGGAGACTCTCGAACCGTGGCTTTTGTTGGCAAGGTTGAAAACCCGGAGTCGGAAACAAAGACAAAACATGTACCAGAGCTCTTGGTTTTAAAACAAAGGTAATAATAATTTTTTTTTTAGATCATGCATGTTTCGTCAACGAATGCTAGCAGACAACTCAATCACTTCTTGAGGTGGACAAGTTTCGAGGAACGGCTCCCGAATGAGGACGATCACATCCTCTTAATCTCCTTTGTTTATCACTGCCAAAGTTTTCTGATTTCTCATGAACAAAGCGTGAAGGAGGGTTTGTTTGTTATATTAATTTTGAGCCGGGCGCACTCAATGCCAGGTCCTTCTCGTATTATGGGTTTGCACATTATACATGCAATCCCGGGGTGAAGCTTGTCCAACTTAAAAAGATTATGAATTAACTACTACTTCCTCATGAACATACAACAGAGGCACAAAATAGGAATGATTTTTTTTCTTTGAATAATTTCGAGATGGTACATGCAAGTCTCCGTTAGGAATGGCAGGTAAATACCATGTAGGAAGGTATGGTGGACTCATATGGCATAACTGGTTTAAAAGGATGTGGATGCACAAGCAGTCAGTCCGCTTAGTACAGGTGGAGGTTACAAAAGACTGGGAGCGACCAACTAAGAGAGCAATGACGGTCATAATCATGCAGAGCGACAAAGCAACATTGAATCAGGCATGGAAGTTATATCGCTACTTAGAAATAAAAGATCATCAAGGCTTGACAGACTTTCTTTACAGTCTTAAATATGCGTGAGCATACGCCAAGTCAATCAAAATAAATTCTTTGAAGGAAGATATTACTAAACCATACCACATCATAGGCAAATAAATCATGTTGGTACTCCAATAACACATTGGGAACCCCCCAGCTATTTGAGACTAACCATAAGAAAACATGAACTACTAAGCGCCATTATGCACGTAGCATCTTTATCATAGACATATCAACCAATGCAACGGAAGCAAACTCTCTTAATAAGATAAGCATGTTCTAGGTAGAAGTGGAGCGTGTTTCTCTCCCACATAAAGAAAGCTGAGTTCCGACTCATTATGAAAAGCTAAAGAAAATTAAAAGGAAACTAAAACCAAGACGCTCCAAGCATAGCACATAACACATGAAGTGATTAAAATATAGTGGAACGAAAGACGAACTGATAATGTTGATGGAGAAGGGGATGCACGGGGGCATCCCCAAGCTTAGACGCTTGAGTCTCCTTGAATATTTCTTGGGGGTGCACGGGGGCATCCCCAAGCTTGAGCGTTTGACACTCCTGAATCTTTTTATAATCTTCCCTCGCACACTTGAAAACTCCCTTCATACATAACTCATCATAATCTGATTAGCGAGGTTAGTACCCATAATAAAATAATTGTTCCTTGCTGGAAATAAAGATATTCTTGAAGTTCTACTGTTTCTCAAGATTGCCAAAAGGTTTTTGCAAAGAAAAAGCAAGCTCTAGGTTTGCAAAATGAAGGAAAGGCAAAACAGGACAGAATCTGTGAAAACAGAACAGCAGGTAGTAAATGATTTTTCCGGGGCACTTCTGCAACTCTAATCAAAAAACTCAAAACAGACGCACGAAAGACAATTATATAGAGCACGCTGTCGAAACAATTCAGACCAAAAAGATGATCTGGTGATTTTATATGAATTTTTCTATCCAAGTACAGAATCTGTTTCCTGGACAGCACGTCACAACTTTTGAACTTTCTTGCAATCAGAGGCTATACTTGGCACAAAATTGAAAAGCAAAATAAAATTTATTCATTGGGCTGCCTCCCAAAAGCGCTTTCTTTATAGCCATAAAGATAGGCTTAAGACTTTAATGATGCTCTCATAGGAATAAGAGTTGAAGAACAAAAGAGAGCATCAAGAAGCAAATACCAAACACATTTAAGCCTAACATGCTTCCTATGCATAGGAATATTGCAATAAAATAATTCATTGAAGCACAAAGCAATAAGCATAGGAAGACAAAAAAAGTGCAGCTTCAAAACCTTCAACATAAAGAGAGGGAACTTGATATTATTGAAATATCTATAAGCATATATTCCCTTCTCATAATAATTTTCAGTGGGATCACGAATAAACTCAACAATATAAGCATCACATAAAGCATTGTTACCATGATCCACATGCAAAAAGGTATCATTACTCTTCATATAAGCAAAATCTTTCTTATTAGGGATAGTGAGAGTAAAGCAATCATAACCATCGTGGTAACCATTGTATTTAGGAGGCATATCATAATCATAATAAATTTTATCCTCAATAGTAGGTGGACTGAAAACATCATATTCATCATTGTAATCATCATGTATAGGAAGCAAAGTATCATCAAGGTAAATTCTCTTTTCAAAAGTTGGGGGACTAAAAATATCATGTTCATCAAACGTGTCATCCCCAAGCTTAGAGCTTTCCATGTCATTAACAATATTGATATTCAAAGAAAGCATACTAATAACATCACCACCATCATAATTGTTATGCAAATAATAAAGTTCCATAGGTTTTTAATTTTCTTTTCAAACACATCATGTCCCAAAGCAAGGTAGAGCTTATAAAGCTCTCTCATATTTTTGTTGTTTTCCATTAAGAAAAACTAGTGAAAAGACATAAAGAAAACTGAAAGGTAAACTAACAAGACAAAAAAGGAAAGGTAAAAGATAGCGTGCAACTCCCCTATCTTGAAGAGTGGAGTCCCCGGCAACGGCGCCAGAAATTGCTTTGCTAGGTGGCTTCTCACCCCTCGTTGGTTACTGATACGTCCAAAACGTATCTATAATTTCTGCTTGCTCCAAGCCTCTTTTGGGTGATATTGCTATGATATTTATACACTTCCATACACTTTTGATCATATTTGGACAAACCTATTAACTCAGTGCACCCCAGTGCCAGTTTCTGTTTTCGGCTGTATTTGTATTTCAGGTTTTCACGTTACGAGAACTGCCAGGAAAAATCCAGAAAAATTATATAAAAAATCAGCGTTCCAAAAACTACCGTGCGCCCGAAGGACAGCCGGGGGGGGCCACCAGGGCTCCAGGCGCCCTGGCACCCCCCCCCCTGGGCCGCACCGGGGGGGCGCCTGGGCCCCCCGAGGCTCCTCCGATGCCCCCCTTTGGCATATATTCAAAGCGTCTCCCGAAACCCTCGAAACAGGAACTCTTTTTTGCGATCTCATCTCTGTTCCGTCGCCGCCGCCGCTTCCAAGATCGGGAGCACCAGGAGAACCCTTCCCGGCACCCTGCCGGAGGGGAGGATCACCACCGGGAGCTTCTCCACCACCATGGACGCCTCCCGGATGAGTTGTGAGTAGTCTCCCTTGGACCATGGGTCCATGACCAATAGCTATGTGATGTTCTCCTCCCGTTCTTGTGCTTCACTAATTAGTCCTCGTGAGCTGCCCTACATGATCGAGGCACATATGTAATCCTTATGCTGTTGCTATGATGAGTTTGCTGGGATCCGATGGATTATGAGATTATGTTCAGATTGTGTTTGAGTAATATATTTGATTCACCTCTTTAATATTTATGTTCTTAAGTAATTTTTGCATGTTCTCCGTTGTTATTTATTGCTTTGGCCAAGTAGTAGGTAGTGACTCCAAGAGGGAACGTTATGCTTGATTGTGGGTTCATGCCCCTCGATGACTAGCTTGAGTGACAGAAACATGAGTCTAGGGGATGTGCTGTTGCCACAAGGGGGAAAACAACGGTGCTTGTGCCCGCGGGTGCAAGGATTGTTTACATTACGCAAAGTTCTTTTAATGCAGTTGTCTGTTGCTTTGAGTTTACACTATGGGTGGGGCTCGCAACTTAATACCAGCGACATGTTCTGGATAGATATCTCAAGGTGGATGATTAGTAGTATATATTGATGGATTTTGGTCTACTTACTTTGGCGTACCGCCCATGCTTTGAACCTCTACCTTTCTTGCAATGTAGTCAGCATTGGTTTGCGCACATGGTCCTATCAATTGTCCAACTGTAATTCGTTTACCTCACATAGTTGTTTTATCGTCTTTTGGGAGAGAGACATCACTAGTGAACATCATGAGACTCCGGTCCATATTACCATCATTGATCACATCCGCTATTTACTTTTCCGCTATTTACTTACTATTGCAATTATATTATCACTTGCGTTTGATCCTTTGTAAACTACAAGGCCGGAGGGATTGATAACCTCTCCGTACTCGTTGGGAGCAAAGTTATTTGTATCTGTGTGCAGGTCCACGTTGATTGCTAATATCTGGCGCCGTTAGCAGTTGACACCTTCTTGTTGAAACTGGGAGTCTCTGGGAAATCGATCCTTGGTATTACCAAGGGAAAACTTCTGCTACACTGCATCTCAAACCTTACACTTGGGGTAACCAACGAGGGGTGAGAAGCCACCTAGCAAAGCAATTTCTGGCGCCGTTGCCGGGGACTCCACTCTTCAGGATAGGGGAGTTGCACGCTATCTTTTACCTTTGCTTTTAGTCTTGTTAGTTTACCTTTCAGTTTTTGCTTTAGTATCTTTTATCAAAAATCACAAAAATAGTTATCTCATTCTTTAGTTGTCATTATGTCGGGTCCTTTTGTCTTTGACGAGGCAGAAGTTCTCACCTTTAAACAAAGAGGTGGGGAAAGTCTGAAAGATGCTTGGTATAGAATTAATGATTCACAAAAAAGAGCCACCAAGAAGCAACCTACTACTATCTTGCTTAGAAATTTTTATGTTGGAATTACTTCTTGGAATAGGTTTATTCTAGATACTGCTATCAATGGGAATTTCCTAGAGGCCCGAGTTTGGGAGTCTCTTAGTATTATTGAAAATCTTGTTGGGAATCTCCCTGTTGTTAGCATTCGAGAGGACATCACTCTAGCTCACGTTATGAAAAAACTTGAAAAAATAGAGCTAGAGATGCCAGGCATTAATAAGATAAATGAGTTGGATCGTAAGATCCAAGGGAATTTGAATAGGCTTGATAGCTCCATGCATAAAATTTTCAAAACTTTGGAGACTGTCAAATTCCATGACTTGGACTCTTCTAGGATAGACAAGATTGAGGAAATCTTTGATACTCTAGGAACTACTTTCTCCTCAATCAAAACCAAAAAGGTAGAAACTCCGGCAAAGAGGGAGCCTAGGTTCGTTCACGTTCCAAAGGCTCCCCGTTCTAAAAGTAATCCATCTATTGCCAAAGGGGTTGAAACTATGAAGACTTTGGAAGAAACACCTCTCTTTGATGAATTTATAAATGAATCTTCCCTTGACTTTTATCCTTTTGGTCTTCTCCCTAGAAGTATCTCTATGAGGCCTTTATTTGAGAGTCCTCTTAAGACTAGTTGTATTATTGAAGAGCTTTTTGATGATCTTGATGATGGTTCAATTGATACAACTTGATCTATATGCATTATGCCTAGCTTAAAGGCATAAAAGAAAGCGCTTTTGGGAGGCAGCCCAATGAATAAATTTATTTTGCTTTTGTTGTGTCTTGATGTTGTTTACTACTGTAGCATCATCATTGTAACTTTGCTTTTCAATTTTGTGCCATGTATAGCCTCTGATTGCTAGAAAGTTCAAAAGTTGTGAGGTGCTGTCCAGGAAACAGATTATGTCCTTGGATAGAAAAATTCGTATAAAATCACCAGATCATCTTTTTGGTCTGAATTGTTTCGACAGCTTTCTCTATATGATTGTCTTTCGTGCGTCTGTTCTGAGTTTTTTGATTTGAGTTGCAGAAGTGCCCCGAACAAATCAATTACTACCTGTTGTTCTGTTTTTCACAGATTCTGTCCTGTTTTGCCTTTCCTTCACTTTGCAAACCAAGAGCTTGCTTTTTCTTTGCAAAAACCTTTTGGCAATCTTGAGAAACAGTAGACCTTCAAGAATATCTTTATTTCCAGCAAGGTATAATTATTTTATTATGGGTACTAGCCTCACTAATCAGATTATGATGAGTTATGTATGAAGGGAGTTTTCAAGTGTGCGAGGGAAGATGATAAAAAGATTCAGGAGTGTCAAGCGCTCAAGCTTGGGGATGCCCCCGTGCACCCCCAAGAAATATTCAAAGAGACTCAAGCGTCTAAGCTTGGGGATGCCCCCGTGCATCCCCTTCTCCATCAACATTATCAGTTCGTCTTTCGTTCCACTATATTTTAATCACTTCATGTGTTATGTGCTATGCTTGGAGCGTCTTGCTTTTAGTTTTCTTTAGTTTTTCATAACGAGTCGGAACTCAGCGTTCTTTATGTGGGAGAGAAACACACTCCACTTCTACCTAGAACATAACATAGAATTTTCATGACTATCTTTGCTGTGTGTGTTCTTTGTCTTTTAATAGCTACTATCATGCTCTGCTCTTAGTATTCATGCTTATCTTTTTAAAGAGCTTGTGTTTAGTTGGTTGCTTGAACTCTCTTTAATTATCATGCTTATCTTATTAACAGAGTTTGCTTCCGTTGCATTGGTTGATATGTCTATGATGAAGATGCTACGTGCATAATGGCGCTTAGTAGTTCAGGTTTTCTTGTGGTTAGTCTCAAATAGCTGGGGGATTCCCAATGTGTTATTGGAGTACCAAGATGATTTGTTTGCCAATGATGTGGTATGGTTTAGTAATATCTTCCCTCAAGAATTTATTTTGATTGACTTGGCGTATGCTCACGCATATTTAAGACTGTAAAGGAAGTCTGTCAAGCCTTGATGATCTTTTATTTCTAAGTAGCGATATAACTTCCATGCCTGATTCAATGTTGCTTTGTCGCTCTGCATGATTATGACCGTCATTGCTCTCTTAGTTGGTCGCTCCCAGTCTTTTGCTAACCTCCACCTGTACTAAGCGGACTGACTGCTTGTGCATCCACATCCTTTTAAACCAGTTATGCCATATGAGTCCACCATACCTACCTATATGTGGTATTTCACCGCCACTCCAAGTAAATTTACATGTGCTACCTTTAAAACCTTCAGTTTTTGCAATACATAGCTCATGGGAAAGTAGCTTAAAAACTATTGTGGTAGAGAATATGTCGCTTATGTATCTTATTTCTTATAAGTTGCTTGCTGAGCGGTAACCATGTTTCTGGGGACGCCATCAACTGTTACACTTTTGTTGAATATCATGTGAGTTGCTATGCATGTTCGTCTTGTCTGAAGTAAGGGTGATTTGCCATGGGTTGAATGGTTTGAGTATGCATATTGTTAGAGAAGAACATTGGGCCGCCAACCAAAGCCATGTATCATGGTGGAAGTTTTAGCTTGGACATTAATCCTCAATCTCTTATGAGAATATGCTTAAGCATTAAAGAGGAGTCCATTATCTATTTTCTATGTTGTCCCGGTATGGATGTCCTCAAGTTGAGATCTATCAAAAACGAGAAATCAAATGCGATCTATCTCCTTGGACCTTTGTACAGGTGACATAGAGGTACCCCTTTGTGACACTTGGTTGAAACATATGTAATGCAATGATAATCCATGGAAATCCGAGCTAATTAGGACAAGGTGCGAGCACTATTGGTATTCGATGCATGAGGCTTCCAACCTATAGGATGTCTTATGCATAACACATATGAAGTACTACTACCGTTGACAAAATTGTTTCTATGTTTTCAAAATAAAAAGCTCCAGCACATGAGTAATCCCTGATTCCCTCTGCGAAGGGCCATTCTTTTACTTTTATGTTGAGTCTCCACCTTCTTTCTTCAAAGCACCAACTACTGAGAGCATGATTGTCATTCTGAGTGTAATGTGCATTGTCCCAAAGTAGCATTGTCTTTTGCATGATTGTGATATCGTTTATTTTGAAATCATTGTATCTAGTCATCACTTAAACCTTGAAGGTGCCCCTGCATTTATATTTTGCTTCACTAAAGGGGGCAAGCTAGATATCGCTTTATCATATTTGCACATCATATTCATTGCAAATCTATTTGATGTTTCAGTATCATATTGTAAAACTTTCAGTTCTTCGTGATTTTCTCATGAGGCAACTTAATTACTACAGATTCATTATCTCAGTAAGCTTTTGTCATATGACTATGAATAAGTCCTATATGGTTAATAGCATGTCACCACAGAAATTATTCTTGTTATCATTTACCTACTCGAGGACGAGCAGGAATTAAGCTTGGGGATGTTGATACGTCCAAAACGCATCTATTATTTCTGCTTGCTCCATGCCTCTTTTGGGTGATATTGCTATGATATTTATACACTTCCATACACTTTTGATCATATTTGGACTAACCTATTAACTCAGTGCACCCCAGTGCCAGTTTCTGTTTTCGGCTGTTTTTGTATTTCAGGTTTTCACGTTACGAGAACTGCCAGGAAAAATCCAAAAAATTATATAAAAAATCAGTGTTCCAGAAACTACCGTGCGCCCGAAGGACAGCCGGGGGGGGGGGCACCAGGGCTCCAGGCGCCCTGGCGGCACGCCCCCCCTGGGCCGCGCCGGGGGGGCGCCTGGGCCCCCCGAGGCTCCTCTGATGCCCCCCTTTGGCATATATTTAAAGCGTCTCCCGAAACCCTCGAAACAGGAACTCTTTTTCGCGATCTCATCTCTGTTCCGCCGCCGCCACCTCTTCCAAGATCGGGAGCACCAGGAGAACCCTTCCGGGCACCCTGCCGGAGGGGAGGATCACCACCGGGAGCTTCTCCACCACCATGGACGCCTCACGGATGAGTTGTGAGTAGTCTCCCTTGGACCATGGGTCCATGACCAGTAGCTATGTGATGTTCTCCTCCCGTTCTTGTGCTTCACTAATTAGTCCTCGTGAGCTACCCTACATGATGGAGGCACATATGTAATCCTTATGCTGTTGCTATGATGAGTTTGCTGGGATCCGATGGATTATGAGATTATGTTCAGATTGTGTTTGAGTAATATATTTGATTCACCTCTTTTATATTTATGTTCGTAAGTAATTCTTGCATGTTCTCCATTGTTATTTATTGCTTTGGCCAAGTAGTAGGTAGTGAGTCCAAGAGGGAACGTTATGCTTGATTGTGGGTTCATGCCCCTCGATGACTAGCTTGAGTGACAGAAACATGAGTCTAGGGGATGTGCTGTTGCCACAAGGGGGAAAACAACGGTGCTTGTGCCCGCGGGTGCAAGGATTGTTTACTTTACGCAAAGTTCTTTTAATGCAGTTGTCTGTTGCTTTGAGTTTACACTATGGGTGGGGCTCGCAACTTAATACCAGCGAGATGTTCTGGATAGATATCTCAAGGTGGATGATTAGTAGTAGATATTGATGGATTTCGGTCTACTTACTTTGGCGTACCGCCCATGCTTTGAACCTCTACCTTTCTTGCAATGTAGTCAGCATTGGTTTGCGCACATGGTCCTGTCAATTGCCCAGCTGTAATTCGTTTACCTCACATAGCTGTTTTATCGTCTTTTGGGAGAGAGACATCACTAGTGAACATCATGAGACTCCGGTCCATATTACCATCATTGATCACATCCGCTATTTACTTTTCCGCTATTTACTTACTATTGCAATTATATTATCACTTGCGTTTGATTTTTTGTAAACTACTAGGCCGGAGGGATTGGCAACCTCTCTGTACTCGTTGGGAGCAAAGTTATTTGTATCTGTGTGCAGGTCCACGTTGATTGCTAATATCTGGCGCCGTTAGCAGTTGACACCTTCTTGTTGAAACTGGGAGTCTCTGGGAAATCAATCCTTGGTATTACCAAGGGAAAACTTCTGCTACACTGCATCTCAAACCTTACACTTGGGGTAACCAACGAGGGGTGAGAAGCCACCTAGCAATTACCCCAAGTGGAAGGTTTGAGATGCAGTGTAGCAGAAGTTTTCCCTTGGCAATACCAAGGATCGATTTCCCTGAGACTCCCAGTTTCAACAAGAAGGTGTCAACTGCTAACGGCGCCAGATATTAGCAATCAACGTGGACCTGCACACAGATACAAATAACTTTCCTCCCAACGAGTACAGAGAGGTTGTCAATCCCTCCGGCCTTGTAGCTTACAAAGGATCAAACGCAAGTGATAATAGTGATAGGTATAATTGCAATAGTAAGTAAAAAGTGGAAAGTAAATAGCGGATGTGATCAATGATGGTAATATGGACCGGAGTCTCATGATGTTCACTAGTGATGTCTCTCTCCCAAAAGACGATAAAACAGCTATGTGAGGTAAACGAATTACAGCTGGGCAATTGACAAGACCATGTGCGCAAACCAATGCTGACTAAGTTGCAAGAAAGGTAGAGGCTCAAAGCATGGGCGGTACGCCGAGGTAAGTAGACCAAAATCCATCTGCATCTACTACTAATCATCCACCTTGAGATATCTATCCAGAACATCTCGCTGGTATTAAGTTGCGAGTCCCACCCATAGTGTAAACTCAAAGCAACAGACAACTGCATTAAAAGAACTTTGCGTAAAGTAAACAATCCTTGCCGCCGCGGGCACAAGCACCGTTGTTTTCCCCCTTGTGGCAACAGCACATCCCCTAGACTCATGTTTCTGTCACTCAAACTAGTCATCGAGGGGCATGAACCCACAATCAAGCATAACGTTCCCTCTTGGAGTCACTACCTATTACTTGGTCAAAGCAATAAATAACAACGGAGAACATGCAAGAATTACTTACGAACATAAATATAAAAGAGGTGAATCAAATATATTACTCAAACACAATCTGAACATAATCTCATAATCCATCGGATCCCAGCAAACTCATCATAGCAACAGCATAAGGATTACATATGTGCCCCGATCATGTAGGGCAGCTCACGAGGACTAATTAGTGAAGCACAAGAACGGGAGGAGAACATCACATAGGTACTGGTCATGGACCCATGGTCCAAGGGAGACTACTCACAACTCATCCGGGAGGCGTCCATGGTGGTGGAGAAGCTCCCGGTGGTGATCCTCCCCTCCGGCAGGGTGCCGGGAAGGGTTCTCCTGGTGCTCCCGATCTTGAAAGCGGCGGCGGCGGCAGAACAGAGATGAGATCGCGAAAAAGAGTTCCCGTCTCGAGGGTTTCGGGAGACGCTTTAAATATATGCCAAAGGGGGGCATCAGACGAGGCTCGGGGGGCCCAGGCGCCCCCCCGGCGCGGCCCGGGGGGGCGCCACCAGGGCGCCTGGGGCCCTGGTGGCCCCCCTCCGGCTGTGCTTCGGGTGCCTGGTAGCTTCTAGAACGCTGATTTTTTATATAATTTTTCTGGATTTTTTCTGGCAGTTCTCGTAATGTGAAAACCTGAAATACAAAAACAGCCGAAAATAGAAACTGGCACTGGGGTGCACTGAGTTAATAGGTTAGTCCAAATATGATCAAAAGTGTATGGAAGTGTATAAATAACATAGCAATATCACCCAAAAGAGGCATGGAGCAAGCAGAAATTATAGATACGTTTTGGACGTATCAACAACCTAGGAGGAAGGTTATACATACATAGAGTCACAGGCCAGGTGCTATGGTTGCTGCTCTGCTCCCCAAAAGGATTAATGCCATCTGCGCTTAGCCCAAACCATACGTCCCTTGCGTCACCTCCAAACTGAAGGAAATATGCCCTAGAGGCAATAATAAAGTTGTTATTTATATTTCCTTATATCATGATAAATGTTTATTATTCATGCTAGAATTGTATTAACCGGAAACTTAGTACATGTGTGAATACATAGACAAAACAGAGTGTCCCTAGTATGCCTCTACTAGACTAGCTCATTGATCAAAGATGGTTATGTTTCCTAACCATAGACATGAGTTGTCATTTGATCAATGGGGTCACACCATTAGGAGAATGATGTGATGGACAAGACCCATCCGTTAGCTTAGCAACTTGATCGTTTAGTATGTTGCTATTGCTTTCTTCATGACTTATACATGTTCCTATGACTATGAGATTATGCAACTCCCGTTTACCAGAGGAACACTTTGTGTGCTACCAAACGTCACAACGTAACTGGGTGATTATAAAGGTGCTCTACAGGTGTCTCCGAAGGTACTTGTTGGGTTGGCGTATTTCGAGATTAGGATTTGTCACTCCGATTGTCAGAGAGGTATCTCTGGGCCCTCTCGGTAATGCACATCATAATAAGCCTTGCAAGCAAATGACTAATGAGTTAGTCACGAGATGATGTATTACGGAACGAGTAAAGAGACTTGCCGGTAACGAGATTGAACTAGGTATGATGATACCGACGATCGAATCTCGGGCAAGTAACATACCGATGACAAAGGGAACAACGTATGTTGTTATGCGGTTCGACCGATAAAGATCTTCGTAGAATATGTAGGAGCCAATATGGGCATCCAGGTTCCGCTATTGGTTATTGACCAGAGAAGTGTCTTGGTCATGTCTACATAGTTCTCGAACCCGTAGGGTCCGCACGCTTAACGTTTCGTTGACGATATAGTATTTAATGAGTTATGTATGTTGGTGACCGAATGTTATTCGGAGTCCCGAATGTGATCACGGACATGACGAGGAACTCTGGAATGGTCCGGAGATAAAGATTAATATATGGGATAATAGTGTTTGACCTCCGGAAGGGTTCCGGAATTCACCGGAAGGGGTTCCGGATGTTTCCCGAAGTGTTTGGGTACGAGAACACTTTATTTGGGCCAAAGGGGAAAGCCCACGAGGCTTTAGGAAAGTGCAAAAGGAAGTTTTGCGGAGACCAGAGGCTAGACGCCAGGAACCCTGGCGTTTAGGGGGTAGACGCCGGGAACCCTGGCGTCTAGCCCTGGAGTCCGAGTGGGACTCTTTCCTTTCGGGCAAAACAGACTTTGAGGAGGCTTTTGCTCCAAGTTTCGATCCCAGGGCTCAACATATAAATAGAGGGGTAGGGCTAGCACCCAAGACACATCAAGATACACCAAGCCGTGTGCCGGCTACCCCGACCCTCTAGTTTATCCTCCGTCTAGTTTCTGCAGTGCTTGGCGAAGCCCTGCAGAGATTGTTCTTCATCAACAACCGTCACCACGCCGTCGTGCTGCCGGAACTCATCTACTACTTCGCCCGTCTTGCTGGATCAAGAAGGCGAGGACGTCATCGAGCTGAACATGTGCTGAACGCGGAGGTGTCGTACGTTCGGTACTAGATCGGGACGGACTGTGAAGGTGCACGACTACATCAACCGCGTTGATAAACGCTTCCGCTTTCGGTCTACGAGGGTACGTAGACACACTCTCCCCTCTCGTTGCTATGCATCTAGTAGATAGATCTTGCGTGATCGTAGGAAAATTTTGAAAATACTATGTTCCCCAACAGTGGCATCATGAGCCAGGTCTATGCGTAGATGATATGCACGAGTAGAACACAAGTGAGTTGTGGACGATACTAGTCATACTGCTTACCAGCATGTCATACTTTGCTTCGGCGGTATTGTGAGATGAAGCGGCCCGGACCGACATTACGCGTACGCTTACGCGAGACTGGTTTCACCGTTATGAGCACTCGTTGCTTAAAGGTGACTGGCAGGTGTCTGTCTCTCTCACTTTAGCTGAATCGAGTATGCCTACGCCCGGTCCTTGTGAAGGTTAAAACAGCACATACTTGACGAAACATCGTTGTGGTTTTGTATGCGTAGGTAAGAACGGTTCTTGCTAAGCCCGTAGCAGCCACGTAAAACTTGCAACAACAAAGTAGAGGACGTCTAACTTGTTTTTGCAGGGCATGTTGTGATGTGATATGGTCCAAGACATGATGAGTTATACGTTTTTGTATGAGATGATCATGTTTTGTAAAGTTATCGGCAACTGGCAGGAGCCATATAGTTGTCGCTTTATTGTATGAAATGCAATTGCCATGTAATTGCTTTACTTTACCACTAAGCGGTAGCGATAGTCATAGAAGCAATAGTTGGCGAGACGACAACGATGCTACGATGGAGATCAAGGTGTCGCGCCGGTGACGAAGGTGATCACGATGGTGCTTTGGAGATGGAGATCAAAAGCACAAGATGATGATGGCCATATCATGTCACATATTTTGATTTGCATGTGATGTTTATCTTATTATGCTTCTTATTTTGCTTAGAACGACGGTAGCATTATAAGATGATCCCTTACAAAATTTCAAGGTATAAGTGTTCTCCCTGAGTATGCACCGTTGCGAAAGTTCTTCGTGCTGAGACACCACGTGATGATCGGGTGTGATAGGCTCTACGTTCAAATACAACGGGTGTAAGACAGTTTTGCACACGCAGAATACTCGGGTTAAACTTGACGAGCCTAGCATATGCAGATATGGCCTCGGAACACTGGAGACCGAAAGGTCGAGCGTGAATCATATAGTAGATATGATCAACATAAGATGTTCACCATTGAAACTACTCCATCTCACGTGATGATCGGACATGGTTTAGTTGATTTGGATCACGTGATCATTTAGATGACTAGAGGGATGTCTATCTAAGTGGGAGTTCTTAAATAATATGATTAAATTGAACTTTAATTTATCATGAACTTAGTCCTGGTAGTATTAGCATATCTATGTTGTAGATCAATAGCTCGCGATGTTGCTCCCCGTTTATTTTATATGTTCCTAGAGAAAACTAAGTTGAAAGATGTTAGTAGCAATGATGCGGAATTGTTCCGTGATCTGAGGATTATCCTCATTGCTGCACAGAAGAATTATGTCCTTGATGCACCACTAGGTGACAGACCTATTGCAAGAGCAGATGCAGACGTTATGAACGTTTTGACAAAAGCTCGGTATGATGACTACTTGATAGTTTAAGTTCACCATGCTTTACAGCTTAGAACCGGGACTTCAAAACCGTTTTGAACGCCACGGAGCATATAAGATGTTCCAAGAGTTGAAATTAGTATTTCATACTTATGCCCGTGTCGAGAGGTATGAGACCTCTGACAATACTTTGCCTACAAGATGGAGGAGAATAGCTCAACCAGTGAGCATGTGCTCAGATTGTCTGGGTACTGCAATTGCTTGAATCAAGTGGGAGTTAATCTTCCAGATAAGATAGTAATTGACAAAGTTCTCTAGTCACTATCACCAAGTTAGTAGAACTTCATGATGAACTATAATATGCAAGGGATGACGAAAGTAATTCCCGAGCTCTTCGCAATGCTGAAATCGGCGAAGGTAGAAATCAAGAAAGAACATCAAGTGTTGATGATTAACAAGACCACTTGTTTCAAGTAAAGGGCAAAGGGATAGAAGGGGAACTTCAAGAAGAATGACAAGCAAGTTGTCACTCCCATGAAGAAACCCAAAGCTAAACTCAAGCCTGAAACTAAGTGCTTCTACTGCAAAGGAAATGGTCACTGGAAGTGGAACTGCCCTAGATACTTGGCGGATAAGAAGGATGGCAAAGTGAACAAAGGTATATTTGATATACAGATTATTGATGTGTATTTTACTAGTGTTCATAGCAACCCCTCGGTATTTGATACTGGTTTAGTTGTTAAAGAGTAGTAACTCGAAATGGGAGTTGCATAATGAACAGAAACTAGTTAAAGGATGAAGTGACGATGTGTATTGGAAATAGTTCCAAGAATGATATGATCATCATCACACACTCCCTATACTTTTGGGATTAGTGTTGAACCTAAATAAGTGTTATTTGGTGTTTGTGTTGAGCATGAATATGATTTGATCATGTTTATTGCAATACGGTTATTCATGTAAGTTAGAGAATAATTGTTGTTCTGTTTACATGAATAAAACCTTATATGGTCATTGCTAGGTGGCTTCTCACCCCTCATTGGTTACCCCAAGTGTAAGGTTTGAGATGCAATGTAGCAGAAGTTTTCCCTTGGTAATACCAAGGATCGATTTCCCAGAGACTCCCAGTTTCAACAAGAAGGTGTCAATTGCTAACAGCGCCAGATATTAGCAATCAACGTGGACCTGCACACAGATACAAATAACTTTGCTCCCAACGAGTACAGAGAGGTTGTCAATCCCTCCGGCCTTGTAGTTTACAAAGGATCAAACGCAAGTGATAATAGTGATAGATATAATTGCAATAGTAAGTAAAATGCGGAAAAGTAAATAGCGGATGTGATCAATGATGGTAATATGGACCGGAGTCTCATGATGTTCACTAGTGATGTCTCTCTCCCAAAAGACGATAAAACAGCTATGTGAGGTAAACGAATTACAGCTGGGCAATTGACAGGACCATGTGCGCAAACCAATGCTGACTACATTGCAAGAAAGGTAGAGGTTCAAAGCATGGGCGGTACGCCAAAGTAAGTAGACCGAAATCCATCAATATCTACTACTAATCATCCACCTTGAGATATCTATCCAGAACATCTCGCTGGTATTAAGTTGCGAGTCCCACCCATAGTGTAAACTCAAAGCAACAGACAACTGCATTAAAAGAACTTTGCGTAAAGTAAACAATCCTTGCACCCGCGGGCACAAGCACCGTTGTTTTCCCCCTTGTGGCAACAGCACATCCCCTAGACTCATGTTTCTGTCACTCAAGCTAGTCATCGAGGGGCATGAACCCACAATCAAGCATAATGTTCCCTCTTGGAGTCACTACCTACTACTTGGCCAAAGCAATAAATAACAACGGAGAACATGCAAGAATTACTTACGAACATAAATATAAAAGAGGTGAATCAAATATATTACTCAAACACAATCTGAACATAATCTCATAATCCATCGGATCCCAGCAAACTCATCATAGCAACAGCATAAGGATTACATATGTGCCTCGATCATGTAGGGCAGCTCACGAGGACTAATTAGTGAAGCACAAGAACGGGAGGAGAACATCACATAGCTACTGGTCATGGACCCATGGTCCAAGGGAGAGTACTCACAACTCATCCGGGAGGCGTCCATGGTGGTGGAGAAGTTCCCGGTGGTGATCCTCCCCTCCGGGAGGGTGCCGGGAAGAGTTCTCCTGGTGCTCCCGATCTTGGAAGCGGCGGCGGCGGCGGAACAGAGATGAGATCGCGAAAAAGAGTTCCTGTTTCGAGGGTTTCGGGAGACGCTTTAAATATATGCCAAAGGGGGGCATCGGAGGAGCCTCGGGTGGCCCAGGCGCCCCCCCGGCGCGGCCCAGGGGGGGCACCGCCAGGGCACCTGGAGCACTGGTGGCCCCCCCGGCTGTCCTTCGGGCGCACGGTAGTTTCTGGAACGCTGATTTTTTATATAATTTTTCTGGATTTTTCCTGGCAGTTCTCGTAACGTGAAAACCTGAAATACAAAAACAGCCGAAAACAGAAACTGGCACTGGGGTGCACTGAGTTAATAGGTTAGTCCAAATATGATCAAAAGTGTATGGAAGTGTATAAATATCATAGCAATATCACCCAAAAGAGGCATGGAGCAAGCAGAAATTATAGATACGTTTTGGACGTATCAACATCCCCAAGCTTAATTCCTGCTCGTCCTCGAGTAGGTAAATGATAACAAGAATAATTTCTGTGGTGACATGCTATTAACCATATAGGACTTATTCATAGTCATATGACAAAAGCTTACTGAGATAATGAATCTGTAGTAATTAAGTTGCCTCATGAGAAAATCACAAAGAACTAAAAGTTTTACAATATGATACTGAAACATCAAATAGATTTGCAATGAATATGATGTGCAAATATGATAAAGCGATATCTAGCTTGCCCCCTTTAGTGAAGCAAAACATAAATGCAGGGGCACCTTCAAGGTTTAAGTGATGACTAGATACAATGATTTCAAAATAAACGATATCACAATCATGCAAAAGACAATGCTACTTTGGGACAATGCACATTACACTCAGAATGACAATCATGCTCTCAACAGTTGGTGCTTTGAAGAAAGAAGGTGGAGACTCAATATAAAAGTAAAAGAATGGCCCTTCGCAGAGGGAAGCAGGGATTACCATGTGCTAGAGATTTTTATTTTGAAAACATAGAAACAATTTTGTCAACGGTAGTGGTACTTCATATGTGTTATGCATAAGACATCCTATAGGTTGCAAGCCTCATGCATCGAATACCAATAGTGCTCGCACCTTGTCCTAATTAGCTCGGATTTCCATGGATTATCATTGCATTACATATGTTTCAACCAAGTGTCACAAAGGGGTACCTCTATGTCACCTGTACAAAGGTCCAAGGAGATAGATCGCATTTGATTTCTCGTTTTTGATAGATCTCAACTTGAGGACATCCATACCGGGACAACATAGAAAATAGATAATGGACTCCTCTTTAATGCTTAAGCATATTCTCATAAGAGATTGAGGATTAATGTCCAAGCTAAAACTTCTACCATGATACATGGCTATGGTTGGCGGCCCAATGTTCTTCTCTAATAATATGCATACTCAAACCATTCAACCCATGGCAAATCACCCTTACTTCAGACAAGACAAACATGCATAGCAACTCACATGATATTCAACAAAAGTGTAACAGTTGATGGCGTCCCCAGAAACATGGTTACCGCTCAGCAAGCAACTTATAAGAAATAAGATACATAAGCGACATATTCTTTACCACAATAGTTTTTAAGCTACTTTCCCATGAGCTATGTATTGCAAAAACTGAAGGTTTTAAAGGTAGCACATGTAAATTTACTTGGAGTGGCGGTGAAATACCACATATAGGTAGGTATGGTGGACTCATATGGCATAACTGGTTTAAAAGGATGTGGATGCACAAGCAGTCAGTCCGCTTAGTACAGGTGGAGGTTAGCAAAAGACTGGGAGCGACCAACTAAGAGAGCAATGACGGTCATAATCATGCAGAGCGACAAAGCAACATTGAATCAGGCATGGAAGTTATATCGCTACTTAGAAATAAAAGATCATCAAGGCTTGACAGACTTTCTTTACAGTCCTAAATATGCGTCAGCATACGCCAAGTCAATCAAAATAAATTCTTGAGGGAAGATATTACTAAACCATACCACATCATTGGCAAGCAAATCATGTTGGTACTCCAATAACACATTGGGAATCCCCCAGCTATTTGAGACTAACCACAAGAAAACCTGAACTACCAAGCGCCATTATGCACGTAGCATCTTTATCATAGACATATCAACCAATGCAACGGAAGCAAACTCTTTTAATAAGATAAGCATGATGACTAAAGAGAGTTCAAGCAACCAACTAAACACAAGCTCTTTAAAAAGATAAGCATGAATACTAAGAGCAGAGCATGATAGTAGCTATTAAAAGACAAAGAACACACACAGCAAAGATAGTCATGAAAATTCTATGTTATGTTCTAGGTAGAAGTGGAGTGTGTTTCTCTCCCACATAAAGAACGCTGAGTTCCGACTCGTTATGAAAAACTAAAGAAAACTAAAAGCAAGACGCTCCAAGCATAGCACATAACACATGAAGTGATTAAAATATAGTGGAACGAAAGACGAACTGATAATGTTGATGGAGAAGGGGATGCACGGGGGCATCCCCAAGCTTAGACGCTTGAGTCTCCTTGAATATTTCTTGGGGGTGCACGGGGCATCCCCAAGCTTGAGCGCTTGACACTCCTGAATCTTTTTATCATCTTCCCACGCACACTTCAAAACTCCCTTCATACATAACTCATCATAATCTGATTAGCGAGGTTAGTACCCATAATAAAATAATTATACCTTGCTGGAAATAAAGATATTCTTGAAGGTCTACTGTTTCTCAAGATTGCCAAAAGGTTCTTGCAAAGAAAAAGCAAGCTCTTGGTTTGCAAAATGAAGGAAAGGCAAAACAGGACAGAATCTGTGAAAAACAGAACAGCAGGTAGTAATTGATTTGTTCGGGGCACTTCTGCAACTCAAATCAAAAAACTCAGAACAGACGCACGAAAGACAATTATATAGAGAACGCTGTCGAAAAAATTCAGACCAAAAAGATGATCTGGTGATTTTATACGAATTTTTCTATCCAAGGACAGAATCTGTTTCCTGGACAGCACCTCACAAGTTTTGAACTTTCTAGCAATCAGAGGCTACACTTGGCACAAAATTGAAAAGCAAAGATGCAATGATGATGCTACAGTAGTAAACAACATCAAGACACAACAAAAGCAAAATAAATATTTTATTCATGTGGGCTGCCTCCCAAAAGCGCTTTCTTTTATGCCTTTAAGCTAGGCATAATGCATATAGATCAAGTTTTATCAAGAGTAAAAGAATAGCTAGCCCGTACAACGGACTCAAAAGGTAACTTGATCTTCTTTCGAGGGAAGTGTTCCATCCCTTTCTTGAGAGGAAACTGAAATTTTATATTACCCTCTTTCATGTCAATGATAGCACCAACGGTGCGTAAGAAGGGACGTCCCAAAATAATTGGACAAGAAGGATCACATTCAATATCCATAATAGTGAAATCAACGGGAACATAATTGTCATTGACAATGATAAGAACATCGTCGATCCTCCCCAAAGGTTTCTTTATGGAAGAATCAACGAGACGAACACCAAAAGAACAAGAATCAAAAGGTTTCAATTTAAGCATATCATATATTCTTTTGGGCATAACAGAGGTACTAGCTCCAACATCACATAATGCATAGCAAGAGAAGTCATTCAATTTAATTTTTATCATAGGACCCCAACCATCTTCTAGGTTTCTAGGTATGGAGGCTTCTACTCTAAGTTTCTCCTCCCTAGCTTTGATGAGAGCATTAGTGATATGCTCTGTGAAGGCAAGGTTAAGCATGCTAGTGCGGGGATCTCTAGACATCTTGTGAAGGAAATCAATAACTTCGGTAAGAGTGCAATTATCAAAATCAAGGTCACTAGCATCATGTAAAGTGGTAGTGGTGTCCTTTAGGTTCACATGTTTTAGTTTCTATAGTCATAGCATCACCATTAATAGGTCCATCGGGACCAGGAGTACATTGGGTGCTAAGAGTTTGGATATCCTCAACAACTTGGATAGTAGCAACAGTGTGGTGGGTAGGAAGGCTCTTAATTCTATCCTCTTCCTCCCTTTCTCTAGCCCATCTTTCTTTAAGTTTAGCCATCATCCTAATGTTTTCATTAATTTGCACTTGAGTAGCATTAATAGGAGTGACCTTCCTCTCCTCAAGAGGAGAAGTTTTAATTTTAAGCAATTCTATCTCATTGGCTAAATGGTCTACCTTCAAAGAGAGATCATCTAGTTTATGTAGTTTTTCTTCTACACTCTTATTAAAGGCTTTTTGGGTAGTGATGAAATCTTTAAGCATAATCTCTAGTTCAGTAGTGGAGTTCCTGGTGCTAGGATAAGCATTGTTGTTCCCATAAGAATTAGAGGGGAACGGTCTAGGATTGCTACCAAAATTACTCCTATAAGCATTGTTGTTAAAATTGTTTCTAGAGATAAAGTTCACATCTACTTGTTCTTGAGCAATCAAAGAATTTAAAGGAACATCACGAGGATCAACAGAGGATTGTTTCGAAAGTAGAGATATGATCAAGTCAACTTTTTCATTTAGGGAGGAAATCTCCTCGACAGAGTTTACCTTCCTACCTGTTGGAGCACGTTCGGTGTGCCATTGGGAATAGTTGGTCATCATCTCATCGAGAAGCTTCGTGGCAGCACCAAGTGTAGTTGACATAAAAGTTCCTCCCGCGGCCGAATCTAACAAGTTTCGCGAGGTAAAGTTCAAGCCTGCATAAAAAGTTTGGATAACCATCCAAGTAGTCAAACCATGAGTAGGGCAGTTCTTGATAAGAGATTTCATACGTTCCCAAGCTTGGGCAACGTGTTCATTATCCAATTGTTTAAAATTCATTATGTTACTTCTCAGTTGGATAATTTTAGCAGGTGGATAGTATTTTCCGATAAAAGCATCTTTGCACTTGTCCCATGAATCTATGTTGTTTCTAGGCAAAGACTGAAACCAAATTTTAGCTCCTCCTCTCAAGGAGAAAGGAAAAGGCTTAAGCTTAACAATGTCACCGTCTACTTCTCGGTACTTTTGCATATCACAAAGTTCAACAAAGTTGTTCAAGTGTAAAGCAGCATCATCTCCAACACCGGAGAATTGATCTTTCATAACTAGATTCAGTAAAGCAGGTTTAATTTCATATGAAGGTGCTGAAGTGGCAGGTGTAGTGATAGGTGTGCTGATAAAGTCATCGTTGTTGTGACTAGTGAAGTCACACAACTTGGTGTTCTCGGTGGAACCCATTGTAGCAAGCAAGCAAGATAACTATTTTTGTGATTTTCGATAAAAGATACTAAAGCAAATCTGAAAGGTAAACTAACAAGACTAAAAGCAAAGGTAAAAGATAGCGTGCAACTCCCCTATCCTGAAGAGTGGAGTCCCCGGCAACGGCGCCAGAAATTGCTTTGCTAGGTGGCTTCTCACCCCTCGTTGGTTACCCCAAGTGTAAGGTTTGAGATGCAGTGTAGCAGAAGTTTTCCCTTGGTAATACCAAGGATCGATTTCCCAGAGACTCCCAGTTTCAACAAGAAGGTGTCAACTGCTAACGGCGCCAGATATTAGCAATCAACATGGACCTGCACACAGATACAAATAACTTTGCTCCCAACGAGTACAGAGAGGTTGTCAATCCCTCCGGCCTTGTAGTTTACAAAGGATAAACGCAAGTGATAATAGTGATAGATATAATTGCAATAGTAAGTAAAATGCGGAAAAGTAAATAGCGGATGTGATCAATGATGGTAATATGGACCGGAGTCTCATGATGTTCACTAGTGATGTCTCTCTCCCAAAATACGATAAAACAGCTATGTGAGGTAAACGAATTACAGCTGGGCAATTGACAGGACCATGTGCGCAAACCAATGCTGACTACATTGCAAGAAAGGTAGAGGTTCAAAGCATGGGCGGTACGCCAAAGTAAGTAGACCAAAATCCATCAATATCTACTACTAATCATCCACCTTGAGATATCTATCCAGAACATCTCGCTGGTATTAAGTTGCGAGTCCCACCCATAGTGTAAACTCAAAGCAACAGACAACTGCATTAAAAGAATTTTGCGTAAAGTAAACAATCCTTGCACCCGCGGGCACAAGCACCGTTGTTTTCCCCCTTGTGGCAACAGCACATCCCCTAGACTCATGTTTATGTCACTCAAGCTAGTCATCGAGGGGCATGAACCCACAATCAAGCATAACGCTCCCTCTTGGAGTCACTACCTACTACTTGGCCAAAGCAATAAATAACAACGGAGAACATGCAAGAATTACTTACGAACATAAATATAAAAGAGGTGAATCAAATATATTACTCAAACACAATCTGAACATAATCTCATAATCCATCGGATCCCAGCAAACTCATCATAGCAACAGCATAAGGATTACATATGTGCCTCGATCATGTAGGGCAGCTCACGAGGACTAATTAGTGAAGCACAAGAATGGGAGGAGAACATCACATAGCTACTGGTCATGGACCCATGGTCCAAGGGAGACTACTCACAACTCATCCGGGAGGCGTCCATGGTGGTGGAGAAGCTCCCGGTGGTGATCCTCCCCTCCGGCAGGGTGCCGGGAAGAGTTCTCCTGGTTCTCCCGATCTTTGAAGCGGCGGCGGCGGCGGAACAGAGATGAGATCGCGAAAAAGAGTTCCTGTTTCGAGGGTTTCGGGAGACGCTTTAAATATATGCCAAAGGGGGGCATCGGAGGAGCCTCGGGGGGCCCAGGCGCCCCCCCGGCGCGGCCCAGGGGGGGCGCCGCCAGGGCGCCTGGAGCCCTGGTGCCCCCCCCCCCCGGCTGTCCTTCGAGCGCACGGTAGTTTCTGGAACACTGATTTTTTATATAATTTTTCTGGATTTTTCCTGGCAGTTCTCGTAACGTGAAAACCTGAAATACAAAAACACCCGAAAACAGAAACTGGCACTGGGGTGCACTGAGTTAATAGGTTAGTCCAAATATGATCAAAAGTGTATGGAAGTGTATAAATATCATAGCAATATCACCCAAAAGAGGCATGGAGCAAGCAGAAATTATAGATACGTTTTGGACGTATCAGTCATACACCCAATGAAAATGGTTTGTTGGATCTCGATCGTGTGATACACATATTCATAATATTGAAGCCAAAAGATGCAAGGTTAATAATGATAGTGCAACTTATTTGTGGCACTGCCGTTTAGGTCATATTGGTGTAAAGCGCATGAAGAAACTCCATAGTGATGGACTTTTGGAATCACTTGATTATGAATCATTTGGTGCTTGCGAACCATGCCTCATGGGCAAGATGACTAAAACTCCGTTCTCCGGAACTGTGGAGCAAGCAATAGAGTTGTTGGAAATCATACATACTGATGTATGCGGACCAATGAGTGTTGAAGCTCGCGGCGGGTATCGTTATTTTCTGACCTTCACTGATAATTTGAGCAGATATGGGTATATCTACTTAATGAAGCACAAGTCTGAAACATTTGAAAAGTTCAAAGAATTTCAGAGTGAAGTGGAGAATCATCGTAACAGAAAATAAGAGTTTCTACGATATGATCGTAGAGGTAAAATATTTGAGTTAGCGAGTTTGGCCTTCAGTAAAAAACAGTGTGAAATAGTTTCACTACTCATGCCACCTGGAACACCATAGTGTAATGGTGTGTCCGAACGTCATAACCGTACTTTATTAGATATGGTGCGATCGATGATGTCTCTTACCGATCTACCACTATTGCTTTTGGGGTTATGCATTAGAGACAGCTACATTCACGTTAAATAGGGCACCATCTAAATCCATGGAGATGACACCGTATGAACTGTGGTTTGACGAGAAACCTAAGCTGTCATTTCTTTAAGTTTGGGACTGCTATGCTTATGCAAAAAAGTTTCAACATGATAAGCTCGAACCCAAATCGGAGAAGTAAATCTTCATAGGATACCCAAAAAGAAACTGTTGGGTACACCTTCTATCACAGATCCGAAGGCAAGGTCTTTGTTGCTAAGAGTGGATCCTTTCTAGAGAAGGAGTTTCTCTCGAAAGAAGTGAGTAGGAGGAAAGTAGAACTTGATGCGGTAATTGTACCTTCTCCCGAATTGGAAAGTGGAACATCACAGAAACTAGTTCCAGTGATTCCTACACCAATTAGTGAGGAAGCTAATGATGATGATCATGAAACTTCAGATCAAGTTTCTGCTGAACTTCATAGATCAACCAGAGTTCGTTCCGCACCAGAGTGGTACGGCAACCCGGTTCTGGAAGTCATGTTACTGGACCATGATGAACCTACGAACTATGAGGAAGCGATGATGAGCCCAGATTCCGCAAAATGGCTTGAGGCCATGAAATCTGAGATGGGATCCATGTATGAGAACAAAGTATGGACTTTGGTTGACTTGCCCGATGATCGGCAAGCCATTGAAAATAAATGGATCTTTAAGAGGAAGACTGACGCCGATGGTAATGTTACTGCCTACAAAGCTCGACTTGTTGCGAAAGGTTTTCGACAAGTTCAAGGTGTTGACTACGATGAGATTTTCTCACCCGTAGCGATGCTTAAGTCTGTCCGAATCATGTTAGCAATTGCCACATTTTATGAAATCTGGCAAATGGATAACGAAACTGCGTTCTTTAATGGATTTATTAAAGAAGAGTTGTATATGATGCAACCAGAAAGGTTTTGTCAATCCTAAAGGTGCTACCAAATTGTGCAAGCTCCAGCGATCCATCTATGGACTGGTGCAAGCATCTCGGAGTTGGAATATACGCTTTGATAAGTTGATCAAAGCATATAGATTTATACAGACTTGCGGTGAAGCCTGTATTTACAAGAAAGTGAGTGGGAGCACTACAATCTTTCTGATAAGTATATGTGAATGACATATTGTCGATCAGAAATGATGTAGAATTTTCTGGAAAGCATGAAGGAGTGTTTGAAAGGAGTTTTTCAAAGAAAGACCTTGGTGAAGCTGCTTACATATTGGGCATCAAGATCTATAGAGATAGATCAAGACGCTTGATAAGACTTTCGATGAGTACATACCTTGATAAGATTTTGAAGTAGTTCAAAATGGACCAGTCAAAAAAACGAGTTCTTCCCTGACTTGTAAGGTGTGAAGTAGAGTAAGACTCAAAGCCAGACCACGGCAGAAAAATATAGAGAGAATGAAAGTCATTCCCTATGCCGCAGCCATAGGTTCTATAAAGTATGCCATGTTGTGTACCAAACCTGTTGTGTACCTTGCCATGAGTTTGGCAAGGAGGTACAATAGTGATCTAGGAGTAGATCACTGGACAGCGGTCAAAATTATCCTTAGTAACGGGATGACTAAGGAAATGTTTCTCGATTATGGAGGTGATAAAGAGTTCGTCGTAAAGGGTTACGCCGATGCAAGCTTTGACACTAAATCCAGATGACTCTAAGTATCAATATGGATGCGTATTGAAAGTGGGAGCAATTAGCTAGAGTAGCTCTATGCAGAGCATTATAGACATAGAAATTTGCGAAATACATACGGATCTGAATGTGACAGACCCGTTGACTAAACTTCTCTCACGAAGCAAAACATGATCACACCTTAGTACTCTTTGGGTGTTAATCACATAGAGATGTGAACTAGATTATTGACTCTAGTAAACCCTTTGGGTGTTGGTCACATGGCGATGTGAACTATGGGTGTTATTCACATAACGATGTGAACTATCGGTATTAAATCACATGGCGATGTGAGCTAGATTATTGACTCTAGTGCAAGTGGGAGACTGAAGGAAATATGCCCTAGAGGCAATAATAAAGTTGTTATTTATATTTCCTTATATCATGATAAATGTTTATTATTCATGATAGAATTGTATTAACCGGAAACTTAGTACATGTGTGAATACATAGACAAAACAGAGTGTCCCTAGTATGCCTCTACTAGACTAGCTCATTGATCAAAGATGGTTATGTTTCCTAACCATAGACATGAGTTGTCATTTGATCAATGGGGTCACACCATTAGGAGAATGATGTGATGGACAAGACCCATCTGTTAGCTTAGCAACTTGATCGTTTAGTATGTTGCTATTGCTTTCTTCATGACTTATACATGTTCCTATGACTATGAGATTATGCAACTCCCGTTTACCGGAGGAACACTTTGTGTGCTACCAAACGTCACAACGTAACTGGGTGATTATAAAGGTGCTCTACAGGTGTCTCCAAAGGTACTTGTTGGGTTGGCGTATTTCGAGATTAGGATTTGTCAGTCCGATTGTCGGAGAGGTATCTCTGGGCCCTCTCGGTAATGCACATCATAATAAGCCTTGCAAGCAAATGACTAATGAGTTAGTCACGAGATGATGTATTACGAAACGAGTAAAGAGACTTGCCGGTAACGAGATTGAACTAGGTATGATGATACCGACGATCGAATCTCGGGCAAGTAACATACCGATGACAAAGGGAACAACGTATGTTGTTATGCGGTTCGACCGATAAAGATCTTCATAGAATATGTAGGAGCCAATATGGGCATCCAGGTTCCGCTATTGGTTATTGACCAGAGAAGTGTCTTGGCCATGTCTACATACTTCTCGAACCCGTAGGGTCCGCACGCTTAACGTTTCGTTGACGATATAGTATTTAATGAGTTATGTATGTTGGTGACCGAATGTTATTCCGAGTCCCGGATGTGATCATGGACATGACGAGGAACTCTGGAATGGTCCGGAGATAAAGATTAATATATGGGATAATAGTGTTTGACCTCCGGAAGGGTTTCCGGATGTTTCCCGAAGTGTTTGGGTACGAGAACACTTTATTTGGGCCAAAGGGGAAAGCCCACGAGGCTTTAGGAAAGTGCAAAAGGAAGTTTTGCGGAGACCAGAGGCTAGACGCCAGGAACCCTGGCGTCTAGGGGATAGACGCCGGGAACCCTGGCGTCTAGCCCTGGAGTCCGAGTGGGACTCTTTCCTTTCGGGCAAAACCGACTTTGAGGAGGCTTTTGCTCCAAGTTTCGATCCCAGGGCTCAACATATAAATAGAGGGGTAGGGCTAGCACCCAAGACACATCAAGATACACCAAGCCGTGTGCCGGCTACCCCGACCCTCTAGTTTATCCTCCGTCTAGTTTCTGCAGTGCTTGGCGAAGCCCTGCAGAGATTGTTCTTCATCAACAACCGTCACCACGCCGTCGTGCTGCCGGAACTCATCTACTACTTCGCCCGTCTTGCTGGATCAAGAAGGCGAGGACGTCATCGAGCTGAACGTGTGCTGAACGCGGAGGTGCCGTACGTTCGATACTAGATCGGGACGGACCGTGAAGGTGCACGACTACATCAACCGCGTTGATAAACGCTTCCGCTTTCGGTCTACGAGGGTACGTAGACACACTCTCCCCTCTCGTTGCTATTCATCTAGTAGATAGATCTTGCGTGATCGTAGGAAAATTTTGAAAATACTACGTTCCCTAACACAAACTCCTCCCTGCTGTACTTTCTCTCGATTTTTCTCCACTATGAACCGTCAGCGGGTACTCTCAACTTTCCGTCTTTCTTACGGTCTTCTCTGTGCCATCGCATCGCCTTGGCATGCTCTTTGTTTTGGAAGAAACGTTTCAACCGTGGTATTACAGGAGCATACCACATCACCTTGGCAGGAATCTTTTTCCTGGGGCGCTCGCCCTCGACATCACCGGGGTCATCACGGGTGATCTTATAGCGCAATGCACCGCATACCGGGCACGCATTCAAATCCTCGTACTCACCTCGGTAGAGGATGCAGTCATTAGGGCATGCATGTATCTTCTGCACCTCTAACCCTAGAGGGCAGACAGCCTTCTTTGCTTCGTATGTACTCTCGGGCAATTCGTTGTCTTTTGGAAGCATCTTCTTTAACATTACCGGCAACTTTCCAAATCCCTTGTCAGATACACCATTCTCTGCCTTCCATTGCAGCAATTCCAGTGTGGTGCCCAGCTTTTTCTTGTCATCTTCGTAGTTTGGGTACAACAATTTCTTGTGATCCTCTAACATTCGCTGCAACTTTATCCTCTCCTTTTCACTTGTGCAGTTTCTCTTTGCATCGGCAATGGCCCGACCTAGATCATCATCGAGCTCATCCGATGCCTCTTCTTCAGCTTCTTGCCGCATTGCCTACTCAGCTTCTCCCCCCATTGTTGTACCATCATATTCAGGGAACCCATGGCCAGGATAGCTGTCGTCCTCTTCTTCTTCATTGTCTTCCATCATAACCCCTCTTTCTTCGTGCTTGGTCCAAACATTATAGTGGGGCATGAAACCGGACTCAAACTGGTGGACGTGAATAGTTCTTGAGTTAGAGTAATTGTGATCATTCTTACAGCCAGCACATGGACAAGGCATAAAACCATCTGCCCGCTTGTTTGCCTTAGCCGCATTCAGAAAAGTATGCACACAGTAAATGAACCCGGGAGAGCATCGGTCATCATACATCCATTGCCGGCTCATCTTCATTACACAACATAGAAAATACCTAATTAATACAAGTTCATACATAAAGTTCATACAATACTTAAATGCAACATACAAATAACTCTCTAGCTAAAGCATTTAAATGCAACAACAAATGCGATCAAGATCGCAACTAAGGTAACAATTGATCCAACAACATAATGATACCAAGCCTCATTATCAATGGCATATTTTCTTATCTTTCTAATCTTCAAACGCATTTTGTCCATCTCGATCTTGTGATCATCGACGACATCGGCAACATGCAACTCCAATTCCATCTTCTCCCCCTCAATCCTTTTCAATTTTTCTTTCAAATACTCGTTTTCTCTTTCAACTAAATTTAACCTCTCGACGGATATCAAAACCATGGCACTATGTATAACAAAAAACATACGGGTAAGACAATTATACCAGTAACTATATATCTAAATCACACAAACATGATTTTTTAATATAAAAAGATAAGAACAAGAGGCTCACCACAAGGTGGTGCCGGCAACAGGACGGTGCAGACGATCGATGGTGGTTAGGACAGAGACGGGAAGGCACTAAGTAAACCACACCTACAATTGCAAACTAAGTGTTATATTGAGCTCAAATTGCATATAAATCAAATAAAATACCACATATATTTCCTCCCAAATTACTAAAACCCATAAATTAATGACTATATAAAAGAATTGCAAGAGCTAATCTAGCAATGAGAGATGAAAGGACAAAGTTGCTTACCTTTGTGATCACTTGGATGGATGGGGTGCCTTCAAATCTTCACAAATTTTGGCAAAAATGGAGTGTGAGCTCGAGGGTGGGGAAGAACAGAGAGGAGATCGAGGGGAAAGTGGAAAACAGAGCGAGCTCGGGTGGACGAAGGGTTTATGTACGACGAACTTTAGTACCGGTTCGAGGCAAGAACCGGTACTAAAGGTGCTGGAAGGGCCCCGGTCTGATAACATTCTGTCACAGCTCTCTTTAGTACCGGTCTGTGGCATGAACCGGTGCTAAAAGTTCAGCACAAACAGGTACTAATGAGAGCGGCCCGCCTAGCCGTTGGAACCGGCACTAATGACCACATTAGTGCCGGCTCATATCATAACCGGGACTAATGATCTGAACATTTGACCCTTTTTCTACTAGTGGAAGGCCTGCAACACAATTCCACGAGATGACATTACGAGATTCTCGTGAAATGAACTACGACATCAACTCCAAAACATGAGTTGGATTGCAACATATATTTAAATAATCTGCCCAAAACAATCATGGACACATGGAAACCTTACAACAAAACACTACCGAGTTCTGGTTGGGAACCATCATCGAGGGTAACGAAGTCCTTGATTAAGTCTGGGTTAACTCTTAAGGAGAAAATTCTTCTCCTTGAACAATTCAATCAGTGGCTTATTGTGCTAGGAGATACATATGGAATGGTGGTAGCGAGCCTATCAAACCATAGAATACTTGGCACGGGAATGACTAACTTGGAACGGTTCCAAATGAAGAGTAAAACTCTCTCGAATTCACGGCGGCAACTTGCATCAAATGCTCATGAACTTAGAGGAAGTCACTTCTTTCACCCTGACATATACTTCATGGGCTAGCATGAATATAATGTTTACCAAAGTTTCCAAAACTACCTTCAATGTCCCACATGAATCATGGAGGAGATAAAATGCTGCTGATGGGCTCAATAACAAGTCATCGAGATTTCCATATAGATGGAATTCCATAATTATGTTAACAAGGTGATAGCATTGGGCAGACCAAAACATATAATGGTGCATGCTCGAGGAGCAACCATGAGTAAGACAACATTAGGAGAATCATTGATTTTAATTTTGATTTGACGATAGCCAACACTCAAATGAAAGATTTGATGAGATAATAGATCAATAGTTGATCACAAGGGTCGACCGATGAAGATATCATCTTACTAGAACACACCACTAATACAAGACATGTCCCTTTGGAGTGAACTAAGCCAGATAAGCTTTTATGTCCAAGTTGTCGTTTAGCTTGACTAACTAGCTAAGGGTATCCAACACAGATCCTTGGAGAATGGTTGGTTTATAGGGCTAAACCATCTCAATCACGAGCTCAACATAATGGCCAGGGGAAAACCTGGTAATACTTCCAAGAAGATATCCAAAAGATCACGAACCACCATAAGTTATTAAGGTCGAGAACAATCTTGCTTTTCATGGCAACATGATATGATCAAAAGAGTGAGAGATTGCCACAATCCTAACTCATTGATCGAGAAGTGCACCACGAAATATAGACTAGGTAGCACAATCAATCATAGAATGATGTTTCAATAACCAACACGCTAAGAATGAAATTTATCGCCCATTAACTACAAAGCAACGGGGTTGCTAGGAGTATTGGTTTCACACATCACAGTTCACTTGTCGGCATTCCGGCTACAACCAACACGGAGACCGGGTAATGAATGATGATGGTGAAAAGCATCACAGTATCAAGAATTCGTAATAGGTGGTGCAATTGTCTCGACAATCCAGATATAAAGAGGGTAATACTCCATGGTAGTATAGAAGAAAAGCTGGATTGGCATTTTGATCTGCGGAATACAACTGCTTTGACCCAATCCTGGAAATGGATAAGGGACTGGAGTTGTTTCTCCAAGTCATTCTGAAATAGAATTGATTGACAAACCACAAGAGTAATAGACATCGATGAACGAATGCATGATATACTCTTGATTCAGGGTGGACACGGTCCGGGCCGGTCCGGTCCCTGACCGAGCCGCCGTTTTGACCGGCCGTCGGCGGTCCGGACCGGACCGGACCGACCAGCCTGGCGGTCATGTTTCCAGGGACCGGACCGGAGGCGGCGAAGCTCGGGCCGGACCGAGCGGACCGGCCAACCCACCACCGGCGGCAACGTGCGAGGGTGCAGCGACGAGGTAGGAGATGTTCGCGGGTGCTGTGGCGCGGTGGACGGCATGCGCGAGGGCCGGCGGCGAGGTGGATGACGTGCGGTAGAAAGTGCGTTGGGCGGCGGCAAAGGCGCGGTGTTAGCCATGATCATGCGCATGTTTGTTCTTAGCAGTTATTCTGTTCCATGCAAATAATTTAGCGCGTGCATGGGATCATGATTTTTGGTGTATGGGCATTGCCGTGATTGACGGATTCTGACGTTAAGTTAGTTGTAGAATGACATCGTGATTATCAGATCGAACCATGTTTCTCTCGTTCCTTCTATTTTCTGCATTTTCGACTGAATAAAAGGGAACGGTTGCATGGTATAGCGCATGATTATCGGATCGAAACCATTTCTCTCTTAGTCGTGAATAAAAGGAAAGGCAGCGAGGAGTTGTCGTGGGAAGGCGCCTTAATTATCGGATCAAATTGAATCCCAATTTATCTTGTTGTCACTATTTTCTCTGGATTGATTAAAAGGAAAACAAAGCGGTAGGGCGCGTGACTTCCACTTGCCCCTTTTCCTCTCGATAATCACGCATCAGGTAGTTCTTTCTATTTTCTATTCTCTTCTACCTGATGCGTGCGACATGCGTTTTCTTCTCCTGTTCGACTAAATAAAAGGAAACAAATCGAGGAGGAGCGCGGCCACGCTGGAGAAGGACGTCGGGGCGTGGCCGTCGGACTCGTAGCGCGCGAATAGTTTAAATTTGAGCATGGTGCCGCCGCTGGCCGCGATGATACGATGAACAGCCGCCAGCGCGCTTCGGTCCGCTCGGTCGGACCGGTCAAAGACCGGACCGGACCGAGTAAATTTCGGGCCGAAATTCTGTGACCGGACCGGCCAGTTTCTTGAGCGGGCCAGGCCCGTACGGTCCGGTCCTGAACGGGCCACGAGTGGGCCGAAAAGCCCGCTCGCTCCGTCCAGCCCTACTCTTGATTGTCAATTATTAAACGAAGGTCGGAATACAATATACCCTTTGCGAGTCATACATGTCGCTTGCCCTCAGAGTCCCACGCCTAGTCGTCGCATATACATGGGTGTTATCAGTTTCTCTCACAATGTTACAAGTGTCGTTTTCTTTCTTTTCTTGTTTCTGACTGCAGCGTGCCACCAACCTGTAACATGTGTTCTGCTTTTCTGTTTCTTATTTTCGTCCTGCCTATGACATAGGGAACATATTCCTCTATCTTAATTGGTACATATGCAGCCTGGATTGATTTCTGCCTTCTTGTCGTCGCTTGCTTCAAAAAGAAGTGGATTAAAAATGTATGCAAGACTAAGATTTGGCCATGACATACCAAGGAGCTGGATAAAGATGATCTCCACAAACTTACTTGGACTGGAATGACATATATAGATTATGTCGATTCCATATTGAAGCAACAAAACAGAAATACACTCCAAATAGACAAGCAAGTAAATATGATTTATTTTTTCTTTCAGTACTACAACTATTATCCAAATAAGCAAGAAATTAAAAGCACGGTATGCAAACCGATCGATGCTAACGGGAAAGTAGAAAAGGAGGCACATACACATATGTGCACTCGACCCTATGATTATTTGGTGAAGAAAATTACACTGCCATGTTGGTCCAATAGCTAGGCGCAGGATGTGCACCCACGCGAGTAGTTGGCCTTGCAGGCCGTGCACGCCGGCGACTCGGCGCAGATGCCGCACCAGCCGGTGAGGTTGCTGCAAGACCTTGCGCAAGAGCCTTCACAGTCATATCCACTACTTGTTTGGCGTCTGCAAGAACTGTAGCAGGGCCCCGAGCACTTTGATTTGTACGCTTCGAGGCAGCCCAAGCATGCCTGCGACCGGCTGCACTCGGCGCCGCAAGGCCCCGCCCCGGCGAAGTCGGCGGCGCTGCATGTCGAGTTGCACTGCGAGACGCAGTCCGTACATGCCGTCGCAGCGGCAGCCGGGCATCCCATCCCCAGCAGGACGAGGAGCACCAGCATGGCCAACACAGCTGCACTGCTACTTGGTGAAGGCGCCATTGGTTAGTTGCCAGGTGCAGCTTAGCTAGCCAGTAAGAGTATATTGCAGAGAGCAAGACAAGAGACAACCTCGAGTGGAAGTGGTGTCCGTATATGATAGAGCGATCCTGGCTATTTATAGTCATTATTAGGTTATACGGAGGGTGTACATAACTAGATACACCTTGTATCTATCCATCTATTTTTTTCCGAAGGATTTATGAACAGAAGGAGTACATAACTAGATAGACCTTGTACCAATCCATCTTAAGAGCTAGAACATGTCTATGCATTTATACATGCATGTTACTGAAGTTTACTTGAGAAGGAGTAGCAGATCCACTCTTTACATAGATATCCAGTACATCCGCTTGTAGATGCCATGGTACTAGTTCCTTTCTATGTGTATGGTAGATCTGTAAGATGCCAGATTAGCTATAACCAGCGATGGCATTTCACACTTCTAGAAGAATTACTAGGAAACTGTAGGTTTGAGGATTTCAAACTCCTGTGAAAAAAAAATAGTGGAGAGCTATTGTCATCATCTTCGCCGTATGTGTATGTATATCTATGTGCCTACTTGAGATGCAAGATGCTAGATGCAGCTTGCAGCTACCCAGCATGTTACTGAAGTTGACCTGAAGAGGAGTAATTGCTGCATTCCTTACATACTCCCTCCGGTTCGATATAGATAAACATGTATTATATCTATGTACAGATAAACATGTATCCGGTCAGGCACATATTTTTAGGTGTTCAGATTAGATAAACATGTATTATATTTTACAAAATGTATATTTTTAGGTTCATCGTCAAATATAGTTTCTAATGATATAACTTTTGGACCATATATCATACATGTTTTATTAGTCAAATCGAAGACCTAAACACTTGTGCCCGACCTATAAACCCAATGGAATGGAGTAGATATATAAAGTACTTTGGGATTGATGGATCTCAGTTTTAACTATATAATGTAAACTCTCCTCCCTGTTGGCCCATGGGACAAGTTAAATAAAGTGTATCAACGCCTCGAGATTATCGAAGTGAAGTTTGACGAATTCGTTTGGGGGTTAGTGTGCTACAAGTCAAGGCCAGATCTGACAATTTAAGACTAGGAGCATCTTCAAATTGTGGCACTTAACGTCCAAACCCGGATACATTGACAAGTCTCTCGCTCATCGACGGACCCAGGGGTAGCTTAGCTAGCTAGTTAGAAATCCTTGGTCACGTACTAACGAAGTAGAGTGGAGAAAGGCCAAGCTAGAATCTAGCTAGGTACGCGGTGCAGTAGGCCTTGTATGGCAGCACATTGGCACTTTGCCATAGCCAACAACCATGATTTCTCAGTTTCCAGAAATATGTGATAAAGTAAGAAACAACCCTTCAAAAACACAAAACAATCATTGCAAAATCACTGAGAGATTGTGATGCATTTTAGAGGCATCAATATTGTTTGTATCCATCGGTGTGCTTAAAAAGTGTAGACCTCACAATCTATCTTTTTTTTTGAGCGAAACCTCACAATCTATCTACTCCCTCCATTCCCTTATACAAGGCCACTATGAAAAATACAATTTTCATCTATACAAGGCCACTAACTGTAATCGAGGCAAAAATTAATGATGTTTTCTCGTACTACCAACTGTTTTAATACTTGCATGCATGTAATCATAATGACACTGTAGTACTTTTGTTTTAATTCCTTCCTTGCATGCATGTGGGTGTATTAATGATCCCAGTTTACGAAAAGAAAAGTGGACTTGCAAAGCAGTCATTAAATTTTACCTTGGTACCTGTAATTTGAGTTTGTGGCCTTGTATAAGGGAATGGAGGGAGTATTGCATAGTAGGTATGTAAATGGCGCAACAAAACGGCGCCGCCGGGCCCGTTTCGTTAGCTTGATAGTTCATTTTTTCCCAAAAGAAAAAACTTTATTGAACTGTTAGACTGATAAGTGGGTTTACATCCCTAGTACTAAAACACAATTCAAAGTAAACAAGAGCAATATTCTAGTAATTCTATACAACAACAAAATGCAAAACATCTGGTCATTGATTGCGGTGCCCCCTTCATATTAAGTAGTTATTGATGCCTAAGATTTCAACCATTTTTTTATGGGGATTGAGGTGACTCTAACCTCAAGGGCAGTAAGGTCCAATTTGGCCCAATATGGTTTGATCTCTCTTGTAGCCTTATTACATTCATCTATTCATATTTGTTTCTTCCTAATGTACGTATGCAGAAATCAATCGTTACCCGTTTTATGTATTTCCATCAACATGCACATGCATTTTTGTTACTACATGCATTTGATGTTACAAGCAAGGCACATGGTACACATTCTAGTTCATATATTGGCCTATCCATTTCTTTTACCAACGAGAATGCACTTTTTATAAGCATTTTTGATTATTACTAATTACTAACACATGTGCGTCACCCACATAATCATAGAAAATATTTATTATGATAGTTTAAGATCACATGACTTTGCCAACCTTTGCAATGGACGAACAAAAATGCATTTCTCAAGAATTTTATTCAAGAATTATCCTGTAAGAAAATATTCCGATCCTTGCGTTTATCATCCTATATTTTTTAGATTTTTGATATCATCTTATTTGGGGGAGGGAGATTCTAGGAGATGGTTATGGAGCCTAACAATTGAGAGCTTTCAAGAGATAATTATTTTCCATGTTAAACATATAATTAAGAAGTATCAGTCTTTGTTGGATCGGCATACATGGACGATTGAGATCAGATAGATGTTTAGCTCTTAATGCATTTGGTGTTAAATATTGAAGGGATGTTCACCATATAAGAGTAGACATATGTATGGGTAGCATGTATTTGGTTGTCGCTATTTGTGCTTTCATAGCGCTAGTATATAGTGGATAGTTTCCTAACACTCAACCAAAAGAAATATAAAAGAAAGTAAATATTATCCAGAGACTTGTTTAGATCAAGAGCATATTCATTCATCACGCTCGTGATCACGATTTTCTTGTTGTACAATGTGTACCTAATAATCCATTTAATTTTCCAACTGGCCCACCTGCATGGCGAAATAATTTTTCCAACTGGGGTCATATCCCCCCCCCCCACCCCCAAGAACAAATCTTCCCCTTAACAAATGTTTTCCGTGTCTAATATGGTCATGATATATCCACCCTCTTTGTGTTTATTTATCTCGCCGGAGTCGGACTTATGTTTGACCCAATGGACCAACCCATCTGTCCTATGTGGAAAATTTTGCCAAGAAGTCCAGAGAGGACGAGAAGCGGCATTGATTTAATTTCTTTTGGTAATCTCTAGAAAATCCCACTCACGTTGTCCCATGATTCAAAAATATGAAGTTTTGGAGGGGGCATCTAGCCTTCACACACAAAGTCTATCAATCTGTCACCCTTATGATTCTCTAGATTTTGCATTTTTTATGTTTTTTTAGAGACTCGGTTCAAATAATGATCAAAACCTCATCCATTTGAAACTATTCATTTCTGAGAGCCCTAACCTTGATCAGATGGCTCAGCTCTTCCACGGTTTGAGGAGATAAGTATAACATCATTGTCCCAAGAACTTCAAGGAATGTAAAGTTCCCTCTTTTCCTTTCGGTAACCTTGTTCTCGTATAAACACATAGGCATATCAATGTCTTAGCTGAATAACACTTGTAGGTCATTTGTTTAGTTCTAATTCCCTAGATGCCCAATGTCAGCAAAAGCATAAACTTGCATATGTCTGTTGAGAGTTCCACAACAACTGTGCCCATTAGCACTAACATTTGCACCCATTAGCACTAGGTACCTTAGGTGTAGTAACTCACGACATACTTAAGGATGTCACCAGAGCTACTTTCACAATTTCTAAGATCCAACACTACTAGAAATCTGATGTTTGAGAGAGTTGTCAACAAATCACAAGTGTAAGAAGAAAGAACACATGTGACATTACTTTTGGTAGGATAGTTCTATTAAACTGATGGTTGTGAAACTTGGTCTGCTATTATGAATCAACGACATGTGAACACTGTTGGAAATATGCCCTAGAGGCAATAATAAAAGAGTTATTATTATATTTCCTTGTTCATGATAATCGTTTATTATCCATGCTATAATTGTATTGATTGGAAACTTAAATACATGTGTGGATAAATAGACAAACTTTGTGTCCCTAGTAAGCCTCTTCAGGACTAGCTCGTTGATCAAAGATGACCGCGGTTTCCAGGTCATAGACATGAGTTGTCATTTGATAACGGGATCACATCATTAGGAGAATGATGTGATGGACGAGACCCAAACGTTAAACATAGCTTTTGATCGTGTCAGTTATCGCTATAGTTTTCTGCATGTCAAGTATAAGTTCCTATGACCATGAGATCATGTAACTCACTGACACCGTAGGAGTGCCTTGTGTGTGCCAAACGTCGCAACGTAACTGGGTGACTATAAAGGTACTCTACAGGTATCTCCGAAGGTGTCTGTTGAGTTGACATGGATCGAGACTGGGTTTTGTCACTCCGTGTGACGGAGAGGTATCTCCGGGCCCACTCGGTAATACGTCATCTCAGTGAGCTCAAAGTGACTAAGTAGTTGGTCACGGGATTATGTATTACGGAACGAGTAAAGAGACTTGCCGGTAAAGAGATTGAACTAGGTATGGAGATACCGACGATCGAATCTCGGGCAAGTAACATACCGACGAGACAAAGGGAACTGTATACGGGATTGCCTGAATCCTTGACATCGTGGTTCATCCGATGAGATCATCGAGGAATGTGTGGGAACCAATATGGGTATCCAGATCCCGCTATTGGTTATTGACCTGGGAGTGTCTCGGTCATGTCTGCATAGTTTCCGAACCCGCAGGGTCTACACACTTAAGGTTCGGTGACGCTAGGGTTGTTAGTGAGAACAGTGCATGGTAACCGAAGATTGTTCGGAGTCCCGGATGAGATCCCGGACGTGATGAGGGTCTCCGGAATGGTCCGGGGACGAAGATTGATATATAGGATGAGAGAGAACGGAGTCCGGAAGTGTTCCGGGGAGCACCGGGGAGTCGTCGGATGATCGAAAGGGGTTTCGGGGGTCCCGGCAAGTGTTGCGGGCCCTATGGGCCATAAGTGGGAGACGCAACAGCCCTCATGGGGCTGTGCGCCCGCCTTGGGCCCTCTCCACCTGCGCCTAAGGGGCTGGGCCCCCCTAGGGCAGCCGCACCCCTTGGCTTGGGGGGCAAGGCGCCTGGGGGGGGAAACCCTAGCCCCTGGGCCGCCGCCCCTCCCATCTCCCCTTGGCCGCCGCCCCTAGGGGGAAACCCTAGGGCGCCCCCTCCCCTCTCTCCCCCCTATATAAAGAGAGGCAGAGGGAGGGCAGCAACACAAGTTCGTGCCTCGGCGCTGCCCTCCCTCTCCCACGAACATCTTCGTCTATTCCGCAGTGCTTGGCGAAGCCCTGCTGGAATTCCTCCACCACCATCTCCACCACGCCGTCGTGCTGCTGGGTTTCTCCGTCAACCTCTCCTTCCCCCTTGCTGGATCAAGAAGGAGGAGACGTCCCCGAGCTGTACGTGTGAAGAACGCGGAGGCACCATCCGTTCGGTGCTAGGATCTTCGGCGATCTGAATCGCGGCGAGTACGACTCCATCAACCGCGTTCTTGAACGCTTCCGCTTAGCGATCTACAAGGGTATGTGGATCCGACTCTCCCCTCGTAGATGCATCTCCTAGATTGATCTTGGTGAGCGTAGGAAAATTTTTGTTTCCCATGCAACGTTCCCCAACAGTGGCATCATGAGCTAGGTTCTTGCGTAGATGCTTTCACGAGTAGAACACAAAGGGGTTTTGTGGGCGTTGATGTTTAGATTGCTTCCCTCCTTGGTCTTTCTTGATTCAGCGGTATTATGGGATGAAGCGGCCCGGACCAACTTTACATGTCCACGTACATGAGACCGGTTCCATCGACAGACATGCGACTTTTGTTGCATAAGATGGCTGGCGGGTGTCTGTCTCTCCTATCTTAGTTGAATCGGAATAGACAAAGGCGGTCCTTGTAGAAGGTTAAATAGCAACTTAAATATCACCTTTGTGGCTTTGCGTAGGTAAGAAGCGTTCTTGCTAGATACCCATAGCAGCCACGTAAAACATGCAACAACAAATTAGAGGACGTCTAACTTGTTTTTGCAGGGTATGTATGTGATATGATATGGCCAATGACATGATGAGATATATTTGATGTATGAGATGATCATGTTGTAATAGTTAATATCGACTTGCATGTCGATGTATACGGCAACCGGCAGGAGCCATAGGGTTGTCTTTAATTTTTGTATGACCTGCGTGTCAATCATTAAGCGCTATGTAATGCTTTACTTTATCGCTAAACGGTAGCAATAGTAGTAAGAGCATGGTGGGCGCGCGACAACCCCGATGGCGACACGATGATGGAGATCATGATGATGGGGATCATGGTGTTACGCCGGTGACGATGGAGATCATGCCGGTGCTTTGGAGATGGAGATCAAAAGCACGAGTTGATGGCCATATCATGTCACTTATGATTTGCATGTGATGTTAATCTTTTTATGCATCTTATTTTGCTTAGGACGACGGTAGCATTATAAGATGATCCCTCACTAAAATTTCAAGATAAAATTGTGTTCCCCCCGAGTGTGCGCCGTTGCGAAGGTTCGTCGTTTCGAAGCACCACGTGATGATCGGGTGTGATAGACTCTACGTTCGCATACAACGGGTGCAAGCCAGTTTTGCACATGCAGAACACTCGGGTTAGACTTGACGAGCCTAGCATGTACAGACATGGCCTCGGAACACGGAAGACCGAAAGGTCGAGCATGAGTCATATAGTAGATATGATCAACATGAAGATGTTCACCATTGACACCACCTCATCTCACGTGATGATCGGACTTGGGTTGGTGGATTTGGATCATGTCACGCTCGGATGACCAGAGGGATGTCAATTTGAGTGGGAGTTATAAGTAATTTGATTAGTTAAAAACTCACTTATCATGAACAATAGTCTAAGATGTCTTTGCAAATCATTTGTTGTAGATGGCTCGCGCAGTAGCTCCCCTGAATTTTAATGCGTTCCTAGAGAAAACTAAGCTGAAAGATGATGGGAGCAACTTTGTGGACTGGCTCCGCAATCTGAGGATCATCCTCACAGCTGCCCAAAAGGTTTATGTCCTAAATGCACCGCTAGGTGAACCCCCCGCTCCGGCCTCTGTGGACGTTATGAACGCCTGGCAGTCGCGTTCGGATGACTACTCAGTAGTGCAGTGTGCCATGTTGTATAGCTTGGAAGGAGGACTTCAAAGGCGTTTTGAACGTCATGGAGCATATGAGATGTTCCAGGAATTGAAGTTCATCTTTGAAAAGAATGCCAAGATCGAGAGGTATGAGACCACCGATAAATTCTTTGCTTGCAAGATGGAGGAGAATTCGTCTGTCAGTGAGCACTTACTGAAGATGTCTGGGTACTATACCCGCATAGCTGATCTGGGACTTGTGTTCCCGGAGGAGGCTATCATTGACAGAATTCTCCAGTCACTCCCACCTAGCTACAAGAGCTTCGTGCAGCAGTATAACATGCAAGGGATGAACAAATCCATCGCCGAGCTGTTTTCAATGCTGAAAGTCGCTGAGGCAGACATCCAGAAGGAGTATCAAGTGTTGATGGTCAATAAAACTACCAGTTTCAAGAAAAATGGCAAGGGCAAGAAGGGTAACTCTAAGAAGGGTGGCAAGGCAGTTGCTCATCCAGTGAAGAAACCCAAGGCTGGGCCCAAGCCAGAGACTGAGTGTTTCTATTGCAAGGGGAACGGTCACTGGAAGCGGAACTGCCCCAAGTATCTGGCAGACAAGAAGGGGGCCAACAACAACAACAAACAAGGTATATGTGATATACATGTTATTGATGTGTACCTTACCAACTCTTGTTGTAGTGCCTGGGTATTTGATACCGGTTCAGTTGCTCACATTTGCAACTCTAAACAGGAACTACGGAATAAACGGAGGCTGGCGAAGGACGAAGTGACGATGCGCGTGGGGAATGGTTCCAAGGTTGATGTGATCGCCGTCGGCACGCTCGCTCTTCGATTACCATCGGGATTAGTTATGAACCTGAATAATTGTTATTTAGTGGCTGCGTTGAGCATGAACATTATATCTGGATCTTGTTTAATGCGAGACGGTTACTCATTTAAATCAGAGAATAAAGGTTGTTCTATTTATATGGGTAATATCTTTTATGGTCATGCACCCGAAGTAGGGGGTTTATTCTTATTGAATCTTGATAGTGATGATACACATGTTCATAACATTGATGCCAAAAGATGTAGAGTTGATAACAATAGTACCACTTTCTTGTGGCACTGCCGTCTGGGTCATATCGGCGTGAAACGCATGAGGAAGCTCCATGCTGATGGACTTTTGGAGTCTCTTGATTTTGAATCACTTGACACATGCGAGCCGTGCCTCATGGGCAAGATGACTAAGACCCCGTTTTCAGGAACAATGGAACGGGCTAGTAACTTATTGGAGATCATACATACTGATGTGTGTGGACCGATGAGTGTCACGGCGCGCGGTGGATATCGTTATTTTCTCACCTTCACTGACGACTTAAGTAGATATGGGTATATTTACTTGATGAAGCACAAGTCTGAAACATTTGAAAAGTTCAAGCAATTTCAGAGTGAAGTTGAGAATCATCGTGACAAGAAGATCAAGTTCCTACGATCTGACCGAGGGGGAGAGTATCTGAGTTATGAGTTTGGCAATCACTTAAGAAAATGTGGAATTGTTTCACAGTTGACGCCACCTGGAACACCACAGCGTAATGGTGTGTCCGAACGTCGTAATCGAACCCTATTAGATATGGTGCGTTCTATGATGTCTCTTGCCGATTTGCCACTATCATTTTGGGGATATGCGTTAGAGACAGCTGCATTCACTTTAAATAGGGCTCCATCTAAGCCCGTTGAGACAACACCGTATGAACTATGGTTTGGTAAGAAACCTAAGTTGTCTTTTCTCAAAGTTTGGGGTTGCGATGCTTATGTCAAAAGGCTTCAGCCAGAAAAGCTCGAACCCAAAGCGGACAAATGTGTCTTCATAGGATACCCAAAAGAGACGGTTGGGTACACCTTCTATCTCAGATCCGAGGGCAAAGTGTTTGTCGCTAAGAACGGGTCCTTTCTCGAGAAAGAGTTTCTCTCGAAAGAATTGAGTGGGAGGAAGGTAGAACTTGATGAGGTTATTGAACCTCTGCTTCAACCAGAGAGTAGCGCAGCACAGAAAGATGTCTTTGTGGAGCCTGCAGCGGTTGAAGAGGAAGCCAATGATGATGATCAAGAAGCTTCTGATCAAGTTACTACCGAACCTCGTAGGTCGACAAGGGTACGCACTGCACCTGAGTGGTATGGTAACCATGTCTTGGAGGTCATGTTGTTGGACAACAGTGAACCTACGAGCTATGGAGAAGCGATGGTGGGCCCGGATTCCGACAAATGGTTAGAGGCCATGAAATCCGAGATGGGATCCATGTATGAAAACAAAGTATGGACTTTGGAAGTATTACCTGAAGGGCGGAAGGCCATTCAGAATAAATGGATTTTTAAGAGGAAGACGGACGCTGACGGTAATGTCACCGTGTATAAAGCTCGACTTGTGGCAAAGGGTTTATCACAAGTTCAAGGAGTTGACTACGATGAGACTTTCTCACCCGTAGCGATGCTTAAATCCGTCCGAATCATGTTAGCAATAGCTGCATATTTCGATTATGAAATTTGGCAGATGGATGTCAAAACGTCGTTCCTTAACGGTTTTCTTAAGGAAGAGTTGTATATGATACAACCGGAAGGTTTTGTCGATCCAGAGAATGCTGACAAAGTTTGCAAACTCCAGCGTTCCATTTATGGGCTGGTGCAAGCATCTCGGAGTTGGAATCTTCGCTTTGATGAGGTGATCAAAGCGTTTGGGTTTGTACAAGTTTACGGAGAAGCTTGTATTTACAAGAAAGTGAGTGGGAGCTCTATAGCGTTTCTAATATTATATGTGGATGACATATTGCTAATTGGAAACAATATAGAATTTTTGGATAGCGTGAAGGGGTATTTGAACAAGAGTTTTTCGATGAAGGACCTCGGTGAGGCTGCTTTCATATTAGGCATCAAGATCTATAGAGATAGATCGAGACGCTTGATAGGACTTTCACAAAGTACATACCTTGATAAAGTTTTGAAGAAGTTCAAAATGGATCAATCCAAGAAGGGATTCTTGCCGGTATTGCAAGGTACAAAGTTGAGTAAGACTCAATGCCCAGTGACTGCGGAAGATAGAGAAAAGATGAGTGTCGTCCCCTATGCTTCAGCCATAGGCTCTATCATGTATGCAATGTTGTGCACAAGACCAGATGTCAGCCTTGCCATAAGTATGGCCGGAAGGTTTCAAAGTAATCCTGGTATGGATCACTGGACAGCGGTCAAGAATATCCTGAAGTACCTGAAAAGGACTAAGGAGATGTTTCTCGTTTATGGAGGTGATCAAGAGCTCGTCGTAAAAGGTTACGTCGATGCAAGCTTTGACACTGATCCGGATGACTCTAAGTCTCAAACCAGATACGTATATATTCTCAACGGGGGAGCGGTAAGCTGGTGCAGTTCCAAGCAAAGCGTGGTAGCCGATTCTACATGCGAAGCGGAGTACATAGCTGCCTCGGAGGCGGCAAAGGAAGGTGTCTGGATGAAGGAGTTCATGACAGATCTTGGAGTTGTGCCTAGTGCATTGAACCCAATGACTCTGTTTTGTGACAACACTGGTGCCATTGCTCTAGCCAAGGAACCAAGGTTTCACAAGAGGACCAGACACATAAAGCGACGCTTCAATTCCATCCGCGATTCAGTCAAGGAGGAGGACATAAGCATTTGCATAGTACACACGGATTTGAATGTTGCAGATCCGTTGACTAAGCCTCTTCCACGGGCTAAGCATGATCAACACCAAGACTCTATGGGTGTTAGATTCATTACCTTGTAATGCTAGATTATTGACTCTAGTGCAAGTGGGAGACTGTTGGAAATATGCCCTAGAGGCAATAATAAAAGAGTTATTATTATATTTCCTTGTTCATGATAATCGTTTATTATCCATGCTATAATTGTATTGATTGGAAACTTAAATACATGTGTGGATAAATAGACAAACTTTGTGTCCCTAGTAAGCCTCTTCAGGACTAGCTTGTTGATCAAAGATGACCGCGGTTTCCAGGTCATAGACATGAGTTGTCATTTGATAACGGGATCACATCATTAGGAGAATGATGTGATGGACAAGACCCAAACGTTAAACATAGCTTTTGATCGTGTCAGTTATCGCTATAGTTTTCTGCATGTCAAGTATAAGTTCCTATGACCATGAGATCATGTAACTCACTGACACCGTAGGAGTGCCTTGTGTGTGCCAAACGTCGCAACGTAACTGGGTGACTATAAAGGTACTCTACAGGTATCTCCGAAGGTGTCTGTTGAGTTGACATGGATCGAGACTGGGTTTTGTCACTCCGTGTGACGGAGAGGTATCTCCGGGCCCACTCGGTAATACGTCATCTCAGTGAGCTCAAAGTGACTAAGTAGTTGGTCACGGGATTATGTATTACGGAACGAGTAAAGAGACTTGCCGGTAACGAGATTGAACTAGGTATGGAGATACCGACGATCGAATCTCGGGCAAGTAACATACCGACGAGACAAAGGGAACTGTATACGGGATTGCCTGAATCCTTGACATCGTGGTTCATCCGATGAGATCATCGAGGAACGTGTGGGAACCAATATGGGTATCCAGATCCCGCTATTGGTTATTGACCTGGGAGTGTCTCGGTCATGTCTGCATAGTTTCCGAACCCGCAGGGCCTACACACTTAAGGTTCGGTGACGCTAGGGTTGTTAGTGAGAACAGTGCATGGTAACCGAAGATTGTTCGGAGTCCCGGATGAGATCCCGGACGTGACGAGGGTCTCCGAAATGGTCCGGGGACGAAGATTGATATATAGGATGAGAGAGAACGGAGTCCGGAAGTGTTCCGGGGAGCACCGGGGAGTCGTCGGATGATCGAAAGGGGTTTCGGGGGTCCCGGCAAGTGTTGCGGGCCCTATGGGCCATAAGTGGGAGACGCAACAGCCCTCATGGGGCTGTGCGCCCCCCCTTGGGCCCTCTCCACCTGCGCCTAAGGGGCTGGGCCCCCCTAGGGCAGCCGCACCCCTTGGCTTGGGGGGCAATGCGCCTGGGGGGGGGGGGAAACCCTAGCCCCTGGGCCGCCGCCCCTCCCATCTCCCCTTGGCCGCCGCCCCTAGGGGGAAACCCTAGGGCGCCCCCTCCCCTCTCTCCCCCCTATATAAAGAGAGGCAGAGGGAGGGCAGCAACACAAGTTCGTGCCTCGGCGCTGCCCTCCCTCTCCCACGAACATCTTCGTCTATTCCGCAGTGCTTGGCGAAGCCCTGCTGGAATTCCTCCACCACCATCTCCACCACGCCGTCGTGCTGCTGGGTTTCTCCGTCAACCTCTCCTTCCCCCTTGCTGGATCAAGAAGGAGGAGACGTCCCCGAGCTGTACGTGTGAAGAACGCGGAGGCACCGTCCGTTCGGTGCTAGGATCTTCGGCGATCTGAATCGCGGCGAGTACGACTCCATCAACCGCGTTCTTGAACGCTTCCGCTTAGCGATCTACAAGGGTATGTGGATCCGACTCTCCCCTCGTAGATGCATCTCCTAGATTGATCTTGGTGAGCGTAGGAAAATTTTTGTTTCCCATGCAACGTTCCCCAACAAACAATCCTTTGCAGATTAGGTGTGTGGAACCCGGCATTATCCAATATGGAGAGTACATTTTCTTCAATTGATAATGAGAAAATAAAATCAAGCATCGTATCATGTACACATCAACTTTGTACCATTCCTTCTTCGTTGATTCCTCCTCGCTGGTCAAGGTTCTGTTAATGAGTTCATTGAAATATCTCTGCCCTAATAAGAATAGCATGCCTTCTTCTAGCTACATCCATGCAATCTCTCCCAATCTAAAAATCTTCCGGAAATATGCTTAGAGAAGATAAACAAGTCTTCAGATAAGAAGGCAAATCATAATGATTTACCAACAATATCTGTTTTAGACAAAAAGATCATTGTACAGTGTATCGAACCATCTATAAATAGAAGAAGGAAGCCTATGGGAATATCCCCCCCCCCCCCATAGAGAATAAATCATTTAAAAATAAAAAATTATAAGACTCATAGCATAATGTTAAATGGTACTAGAACTTGTTGGCAAATTTTCATATTACGTACCGAGAAGAACATTGGCGGCTGATAACCCACAAGTATAGGGTATCAATTGTAGCCTCTTTCGATAAGTAAGAGTGTCGAACCCAACAAAGAGCTACAGGTAGAAAAAATATTCCCTCAAGTTCTATCGACCACCGATACAACTCTACCCACACTTGATGTTCGCTTTACCTAGAACAAGTATGAAACTAGAAGTACTTTGTAGGTGTAACGGGATAGGTTTGCAAGATAATAAAGAGCACGTAAATATGAACTAAGGATTGTTTAGATAAATACACAACAAAGTTAGTTTAAGTAGAGAACTTTTTGTAACAATAAAGGAATTTGTCCCTAGGCAATCGATAACTAGACAGGTAATCATTATTGCAATTTTATATGAGGGGGAGTCATAAGCTAACATACTTTCTCTTCTTGGATCATATGCACTTATGATTGGAACTCTAGCAAACATCCATAACTACAAAAGATCATTAAGGTAAAACCCAACCATAGCATTATAAGGTATCAAGTCCTCTTTATTCCCATACACAAACAACCTACTTACTCGGGTTTAAGCTTCTGTCACTCTAGCAACCCACCATAAGCAAATCATGAACATATTGCAACTCCCTACAGCAGGGATCCCTCACACTTGCGCGACACGGAGAGCGCCATAGGACAACACCAATAATAAAACATGCAACTCAAACCAATCACGATCATCAATCAACCCATAGGACAAAACAGATCTACTCAAACATCATAGGATAGCCATACATCACTGGGAAATAATATATAGAGTTGAGCACTATGTTTAGGTAGAGATTACAGTGGGTAGAAGAGGTGTTACAACGCTGCATAGAGGGGGAGAGAGTTGGTGATGTCAGCGGCGAAGTTGTTGGTGTAGATCACCGTCACGATGATGGCCCCGGCGGCGTTTCGTCGCCACCGGGAGAGAGCCCCCTCCTTCTTCTTCCTTGGCCTCCCCCCTACATGGAAGGAGTGTTTCCCATTTGGTCCATGGCCTCCATGGCGGCGGAGGGGTAGGAGCCCCTCCGAGATTGGATCTCTCTCTCTCTTTCCTTCTATTTTTGCGCTCCCAGATTCTGGTCTTTCACCGTTTCTTATATTCCCAGAGATCAGTAACTCCGATTGGGCTTAAATTTTAACACGATTTTTATCTGAATATTGGATTTCTCGCGGCCAAAGAAGGGCACCAATGGCCTTACGGGGTGGCCACAAGGGTCCAGGGCATT
>LR738712.1:904158782-904175860 GCA_902687465.1 Secale cereale | reverse complement strand
CCCCCCCCCCCCCCCCCCCCCCCCCCGGGCTCGCCCTCCGTCCTTGTGGGCCCCTCGGGCATCTTCTCACGTTGATTCTTCTTCCCAAAAATCTCATATATTCCAAAAAAAACTCCGTAAGTTTTTATCCCATTTGGACTCTTTTTGATATGGATTTTCTGCAGACCAAAAAAATGCAACAAACAGGAACTGGCACTGGGCACTGGATCAATATGTTAGTCCCCAAAATAGTATAAAAAGTTGCCAAAAGTATGTAAAATTTGTAGAATATTGGCATGGAACAGTAAAAAATTATAGATACGATGGAGACGCATCAGCGGTCATGATGGTAGACGATCAAATGTTTTCATAAACATGAAAAAAAAGGAAATAGATACAATAAAAATGAGGTGTAAAGAAAGAAACACAGAAGTATCAACCAATGAATGGAAGCACTTCAGGAGGAACTTCCTAACTCCTGCTATTGGCGATATATAGGAATTTAGTTCTCAAGCATTCTTGCACATACCACATGGAACCAATTCTCTACTGGCTTAAAATATCCGAACCCTATCTGGAATAAGTAGTTCAGCACCACCTCTTCCGTATGTAGAAATGGGAAATCACTAATTGTACATAGTTATACTAGTGGACTTGCAATTTCTTGAGGACAAGATTGCGAGCAAGTTGGTCACCTATGAGGGGAAAAATATTACCAACATTGGACGCACGACCCTTGTTAAGTCTGCCGTCACCTCGCAAGCGGTCTACTTCATCACATCTTTGGTCATACCACCGGGCATTCTTCACAATATCAACAAACATGAGCATGCTTTCCTTTGGTCGGGATCGGATAAGACAACGGTCGCCAAGTGCAAGGTAAACTGGGAGACGGTTTGTCGCCCGTGCGAATATGGTGGCCTAGGGGTTCTCAACACCAATAAATTTGCGCGGGCCTTACGATTGAGATGGCCATAGTTTGAATGGACGGCAACACAAAAGTTGTGGGTGAACTTGGGAAATCCATGCAATGAGGAGGACCTTGACTTCTTCTACGCGTCCACGACCATCACCATGGGGAACGGTGCTAAAACGCCTTTTTGGGATTCTCCCTGGCTCCATGGGTGCAAGCCTAAGGACGTTGCCCCGCTCATCTTTGTGGCCTCCTCAAGGAAGAACTGGAAGGTGCGGGAGGCACTACAAAACAATGCATGGATCCTCAAGATCAACACCTCCATGGTTGTCTCTGTTGAACACATCCAACAATTATTCACCCGATGGGCACTTTTGAATGATGTGCATCTGGATGAACTTTCTGAAGATACTATTGTGTGGAAGCATACGATGAGTAGGCACTACACTGTGGCCTCCGCCAACAAGGCCCATTTCCTTGGCTTGGTTCTCTCTCCCATGGACCAAATGGTTTGGAAAACTTGGGCGCCACCAAAGGCTAAATTATTTGCTTAGTTGGCTATCCAAGACAGAATTTGGACTGCGGATAGGCTACAAAAATGTGGATGGCTAAATTGTGGACTTTGCACCCTTTGCAATCGTGAGCAAGAAAGCGGACCGCATCTCTTCTTCAAATGCCGCTTCAGTGTTAGGCTATGGAACTTGGTCATTGCGAAATTCGGGCTTCATCATATGGACACCTCTATGTGGCATCTTGAGGGTTCGGTCAAGGACTGGTGGACAAATAGGACCGGCAACGGAGTCCTTGATAGGAGGCCTCTCTAATCATGCTTGTGTCATGGACCATTTGGAACGAGCGGAATGCCCGTGTTTTCCGGATCAAGAGCGCTCCACCATCAAGCTTGCTAAACAACATCATCTGCGAGGCAAACCTTTGGATCACCGCTGGAGCTATGAAATTAGGAAACAGTATTTTGTGTGAGTAATCCTCCATGCCGTGTAAAAGTGTGCCCTTGTAACAAACCCTATTCTCTTATTATTTAATAGATGAGGCAAATCTTTTGCCTTCGTTTCGAAAAAAACTAGTAAAACAGGAGACAAATAAGCCAGTCTGTCCACATATGGTAAAAATACATGATCTGTTGATTCCAATTTTAAAGACTGATATTAAAAGATATAAAAAGTTACGTACGCCAATAATGCTATACACAGGTTTGGCAAATTACATACATGCATATTTTGTATCTAACATTTCATAAAAAAAAAATTAGGAAAACATTTTTTCTGTATAGCATTATTACTGTGTCTAACATTTCATAATAAAATAAATTTGGCAAACTAATTTTTTTTTCTGCATAGCAAACATAGCATGTGTAATTTATAACGAAATGTTTGCATTGGAGCAATCAGGGGTAGCAGTAATTTAGAGAAAATCAAGTAACGTTGCATGGGCTCATGTCACTAGTGATTTCAGCAAAAATACTTGTTTTCTGCTTGACTTTCTTTTGTTTTATCGGTACTTTGAATTACAAAAGACACAACTCTTAACTGGATGATGAGAACTTAAATTAAAATAATAGAAAAATTATATACCATGCTTTACCATTTTGGACAATTATTAATAAAGAAAACTCCAAACAACATTAATTTGAAGTATCAGGCTTACTAATCAAACAAATATAATTTCCTTGGGAGAAAATATTACTATAAAAACCTAACGTTGCAAACTCTTTCCATCCAACATTTAACTATGTGAATGTATCAAAAGCTTTACCAACTAGGACATAACACAAAATTACAATAAAAAGAACTAATTTACTGAATCAAACAGATGAAAGTTCATGCTCTGATCTCACTTCTTCCATCACCATTGACATGGGAAACCCACTCAACGTATAGTAATTTACACCCAAGTCATCACATCCTAGGTTCGGGAAACAATGCAAATGGACTGGGTAGCCAAAAACTAGTTCATGCCTAGGATTTGAGACTTTAAATTATGGAAGTGACATTGGAAAAATAAATGTAAGGTAGCCGGGAGTAAAAAGAAGGGCCACTAAGCCATGATGCTTGATGAGATGTTGTTCATGGAGGATAATCATAGGTGGATGCATGTTGGAGGTGTGGAGAGATGAGTAAAGGGAGAGAGAAAATATCCATTTGCGAGAGAGAGAGAGAGAGAGAGAGAGAGAGAGAGAGAGAGAGAGAGAGAGAGGGAGGGAGGGGGAGAGAGGGAGAGTGAGTGTGTGTGTGTGTGTGCGCGCGCGCGCGCCCAACATTGGAGCTAGCACAATAAGACTATAAAAAGGATCTCACAACTGGACCACGGGGACGATGGACCACTAAGAACATAAGTTAAGATAATTTACTGCTATCGCATGAATTACATATAAAACAAAATGGCTACACATTTCATTCAATTATATATCGAACTACTACATATCATGATTAATCTCATAAAATCTTCGGAGCTTCTCAAGAAAATAATTTCCCCAAATATAGCACTACAATTTCCCTGATAAAACAACACACATAGATATACTTGCCCGAAGTAACCACAAATGGCATCTCCAATAGATACACATAAAGTCATTCATTCTCGGACAATGTGTTTGAATTGATATGTATTTTTTGTAGACACATATTAAATTAAATATGTTATAAATTTCATCATCATTCAAAAACCATTCAAATTTAAGCAGAACTTGTGAATAAACTGAAGTAGCTCGAAATATATAATTTAAATTATTATAATATAACTTGTTTATTTTAAAACATAAAACTAATTAAATTGAAAAAAACATTTGACACATGAGAATTGTTGCTAAAAATCTAGCCACATAGGCGCGTGGGCAAACCCGCTCGTTAAGAATAATGGGAAAGATATGTTACTACTTTTTTCGCTATACCGTCAATACAAGAATAACCCTCTACCAATGGCATGCCCGATGTCGTGATCATCCTAAAAAAATATTTTATATTTATAAGTTTTCTCCTTTTTCCATATAATTCAAAACGATTAAAATAAATATATATAACTACTTCTATTTACTTGTATTAAATATATTAAGCAAGTGATCTAAATTTTTAATCATGTTAAATGAAATGTTCCTTGTGGAATTAAGAAGTGTTGGTTGTGTGTTAAAGAGTTTTCGTTGTGATTTAAAAAACGATTGTGTTGTTCTAAACAAAGTTTATTGTGGATTAAAAAATGTTTATCGGATATAGAAATTGTTCATCAAGTATGGACAATGTTGATACTGTAAGTAAGAAATTATTTATCACGTATTTCAAAATTTTAGCATGTAGTTAAAATATATTCATATAATTAAAGAAGTGTGCACGTAATACAAAATCAAGTAATGAAAAAACATTCAATATATTTATTATGTATTTTTCTTAATAATTTATCATGTAATTTTATTTTCCCACGCATATGTAAAGAAGTGTGCACATAATTCAAATTTCTAACGTGGTTGTAGAAAGATCGATTTTATTTGCCCTAGGGATAAATGTAAAAAAACGAAAATTTGATTAAAAAGAAGAAACATGAACAAAAACTGAAAAACAAACCACTACCTAAAACATTTGAAAATATTTCAATGTCTATAGAGAAAATGTTTATCATGCATATGACATGATTACAAAAACACAATGTGTTTGAAATAAATCCATATATTACAAAAATTTATCTACTTAAAAAATTTGAAAACATTTAAATTTGTATAGAGAAAATATTGATCACGTATATGAAATGTATACAAAAAAATACAATATGTTTGAAATTTTTATAAGGTATTTAACTTAATCAGGCATTTAAAACATGCTGAAAAAGTGTTAAATGTATTTAGAAAAATGTTCACCATGTATTGAAAAATGATTTAAAATTTTGATCATGCATATAAAATGTTAATCAAGCATTTGAAATAAAATGTTGATAAACTGGTTGAAACTTTTTAATCAAGAATTTGAAAAGGGGTACATCAGATAGAAAAAATGTTAAATATCTTTGTAAAGATTCATATTATATTTAAAAAAACTTAATCAAGATTATTGAAATTTCTAGAAGTGGAAAAATGGAACTTTTATTCCGTACATTTAATATTGTATTTGAACATGTTTAAAAGTGGCTTCTAAAAAAGAATGTTGACCATGTATTAAAAATGTTAAATTTGTATAAATTTGTAACCTTTATTAGAAAAATATATCGGATGTATACAAAAAATGCGTATATGAGAACAATGAAACCCGAGGGAAACCTAAAATAAAAACAGATGAAAGATGAGAAAGAAACAAAGAAAACCGAAGAAAAGAAAGAAAGTGAAAAAAAATGAAAACCGAGAAACAATCACAGAAAACCAAAGAAAAACTTAGAAATAAGAAAAGAAATAAACTAGTAAAACAGAGAATTAAACGAAAATAAAGGATTTTTTATAGCGAGTGGAAACCCGAATCTTTCAGTTGCTCGCACCCTGCTAGTATAACGCGAACAGGATGATGACTTTGTGGGTAGCAGCTCTATGCTGGAACGACGAACAAGGAGATCCTGGTATCTAACCCCGCACGCTCCATTTTTCTCTACTCTATTTCTTTTATTTGCGCTAATTGGCCGTCCAATTTCTGTAGATGTTCACGCAACAAAAGCTGTGAGCCAGACATAGCTTTCACGAATTAGGGGCACCACTTCAGTGTGCAAGGAGGCGGGAAGGTTTCCATTGGTTTTGAAACCTTTCATCGGTTTTGGGAACTACCCAACTGTTTTTTTTTCTTTTTCGTTTCATTTCTCTGCTGGTTTTCTAGTATTGTTTTATTTTACATTTTTTGCTTTACTTCTGATAATCTTTCTGTTTTTGTATTTTAGTTTTTGCTTTCTTATGATTTTCACTATTTGAAAACTCATGTACCTTTTTATATTCATGAACACTTTTAAAAATTTTGTTTACAAATTAGTGATTTTCCTGAACAGACAACAAATTTTAAAATTTTCAAAAGAAATTGCAATTCATGCTGACTTATTGAAATTTAAGAACTACTTTGAAATTCATGAATATTTCGTTTAATTTATGAACAATTTTGTATATATGCGAGAAATTATTTAATTTCTGAGCACTTTTGGAATTATGAATTGTTTGTACTCACGATTTTTTTTGTAAATTCCTGACTGTTAAAAAAAATTGGTGAATTGTTTTTGAATTAGTGAACATCTATTCTATTCACAAATTTTTGAAAATTCATTATTGTTTTTGCATTCGTGATCTTTTTTAATTCACAACTTTTTATCCAAGATGGCAACCATTGTTCAAATTCGCGAACATTTGTTCTCTATGTTTTTTGGCTGGTTATTCGGTTTTCCCAGTTTTCCTATCTTCTCTTTCATCTTTTAAAAAAAATGTCCAATATGCTATTAAAATGCTGATTGTGTATTGGAAAAAGGTTCACCGTACATAAATAAAATGCATACAAAATGTGTTAATCGTAAATTAAAAATGTGTTCAATGTTTATATTAGAAAATGTTCACCGTACATTAACAATCATTTAGTATGTAGTTTGAAAAATGTTCACCATATATTTAAAATTGTTCAATGTGTTGTTTGAAAGATTTTTACCATGTATCAGAAAAATGTTTGTAGTGCTGAAAGCTATAAGAAAAGATAAACTTTTGAAACTACAAAAACAGAAGAAAAACTATACGTGGAATAAAAAAAGGCAGATCAACATCACCCGTGTGAAGCATAGCCACAAGTACGGCACTGCAGACCTCTATTGCCGATGTCGGCAACGTCGGGAGCATCAAATCTTGGCAGAAAAAATGCCAGACCAGTAGTCCGAGGTCGCCCCGGCCACACCAACGTGCGCCACCGCACGGCCACGGTGCCCCGCGCAACCTAGCACGTGCCGGCGCGCCCTAATCTGCTTTGGCCGCCACGCTGAGGCCGCTTGGGCCACACCCCTTGACCAGAACTAGCCATCGTCCGCTTGCCACCGCGCTGCGACATCTCGACATCATGGCCAGAGAGAGACGCCCTTGGTCACCGCGTGCAGGCGATCTGACCTTTGCCGCCTCAGCCGCTCCAACAAGTTGCCGCCACCCCAGGCCTGACGCCACAGCAGCCGAGGCTGGCGACAGTGGTGGCGAGGGAGTGGCGGTGTGGTTTCTCGGGCTAATCTTGGTCATGCCCCGGTACCGCCTTGTGGAGCGACACAGTAGCGGATTCTTTGCGTGTGTACGCAGTTTACTGAGCGCCTTAGCAATGATTATTTTATGTTGATTAATAGATTTAGTGCTTCGAAAAAGAACAATTTTTTCATGGCCTGCACTGCTCGTGTCAGCATGGTCATACTATGATACAGTAGTTGTACTCTCCATCGTGTGTGCTAGCTGCATCCAGTTGCCAGCTCCCCCTCCCTGCCCCCTATATACATCACTCTACACTAGCTATGTTTAATTTTGTCATCACCTTTTGAGGTGCCTTTTGCACTAAATAGTGCTGCTAAAAATCTCTTGAAGATTAAAAATAAGGGAGCGGCTAGGCATCGTTCGTCGGAAAACGTTTTTGTGTCGTTTTTTCATGTTCTATCTGAATTGTTGGATAAAGATCCAATGGACCCTACATCATCTTCCAAAGGAAACCGACTGGCCCAAATTCAAAAATCAGACAACTTACATGCAACTAAATTGCAATTAAACAATTCAACTTCTTTTTTCACAACCTACATACATAGGTCATAGGTGCGTGCACAACACAAACATAATGAATTTGAAATGTCAATCACAAACAATACGTGCAAGGTAGCTAGGGCATCAAAGCTTGCTACTCGATGAGCTCCTTGAGGTAGTTGTTGTAGACGAAGTCGACAAGGATCTGGTACGTCTTCTTCCTGGGGTGGTAGATGTCCCAGAACCAATTGTCGGTAACGTCGCCGCACACTACCAATGTGACACCGTTGCATAGCACGAAGACCTCCATCATGTCGGTGCCGCAACAGCCCAGTGTGGTCTCCCAGAACCCGTATCCCTGAGAGCGGAGCATCATGTCCATCAGGAAACCGTAGATGTCCATGAGCACCACCTTCGCCCCAGGGTGCTTGGCCTTGAGAGACTCCATGGTACTGCCCATACCGGCATTAATCATCTTGACGATCTCATTGTGGCCCGACGAGCTGTCGTGCACCATGCCGCCCGACAGCGTGCGCTGGGACGGCATGCACCCGATGGACGGCATGGAGATGACGGCAACGCGCTTGGCCCCCGCGAAGAGCAGGCCGTCGAGGAAGGCGCCGGCGAGGGACACGATGAGCGACACGTAGTCGGCGTGCGGGTAGGAGCTCGGCGGTGAAGTGGAGTGGAGTGTGAGAGTCAAGCGTGGAGTACTCCCTTCGCTTCTAAATATAAGTGTTTAAAAAATTAATATAAACAACATATAAATATATATAGACGTATTTTAAAGTGTATATTCACTCATTTTGCTCTATATGCAGTTCATATTGGACATATATTTAGAGAGTAGAATTTATGCATGGCTTTCGGTGCATGTGGTGCCGAGTAAATGCGGTGCGCTCCTTCGTCCCCGCGTGCCTTGATTGCGTGCATGGATGTCGATCTGCGTGCCCACAATATTGCTGCTGTCATCTATCCCTATGTCTCTGGATCTCGCCAACTAAGTGATGACACCAAAGCAAACCCAACCAAATGGCCAACGCAAGTAAATTGCAGTTGTTGTGCTCCAGTCAAGGAATGGTACTGGAGCTAGATATGACTCACTCGTGTATGCGCATGTGTTGTGTTCATGTTGGGGGAGACGGCGGCTCCTTAAAGACTGAATACGGTTTTCCGTGCCTAGCCCAAAGTTTTGGCGTTGCATATTGTCTTGTCGGTCTTTGATAGATCCAATTGGATCCCTTCTTCATTATTTTTGATTCACGCTTCTACAGATTGGACTTTATGATCTACGCTTCTCTTCATTGGTGGTTGTTGTTGTTTTGGTTTGTTAGTCCCAAAGGTCTTAACACGGTGACTTCCTAACTGTCTACTATATGGCGAGGGAGGAACGATTACGGTGGTGCGCTTTCGGCTCGCTCCAATATTTGTAGTCATCGCTAGGCGGCCTACATACATACATGGATATAATTTCTATTATGGTGTTTTTTGTACTGCCACCCATCTTAAGAGACAACTACTCATGCACGTTACTAAGTTGACCTAAAGAGGAGTAGCATCTCTATTCTTTACATACATAAATACACAATACTTTGGGATGAATGGATCTCAGTTTTATCGCATTGACTTGATCGCAATTACATGTGATAAGAGAGGCTAGCTGTAACATGGATGCAAGTGTCTTTATACATATTTGTGTACTGCCTCTGTCCTGGTTTATTAACGCCCTTCACATTTTATGCTAAATTTTAATCATAGATTTAATTAGTAAAATATAAATTATATGACATAAAAATATATTGATAGATAGATATTTTAAAAAAGTTTTCAATGATATTACTTTTGTTATGTATAAAGATATAGTCAAACGACTAATAAACCCCGAGGATGAAGTACTACATATAGTACTATTAACTCTCCTCCATGTTGGCCCAGGGGCAAATTAATTAAATTGTGTCAACGCCTTGAGCTTAATGAAGTTTTGACAAGTTAATTTAGAAGTTAGCGAATCTAGCTACTAGTACTCCCTCCTTCCGTTATTGGGCCCTATTCTTGCCTCGCTTAATGGAAAACCAGCGCACGCTCTTCCCTCATTGGACACGGTTGAGGTTGCATGCTTGTCATAGCCAATGCATGCACATGATTTTTCAATATGGGCGATTAAGGAATAAATTTTGGAGATTTATTTCCCAATTCTCTAACACCGTGCCCTTCCTTGATCATTGCATTTTGGTTCTTTGGCCAAATAAACCCGGACGGAGGGAGTACCAATCAACGCCAGATCGGATAATTTAAGGTCGGGAGCATCCTCAAGTTGTGGCACTTAACATCCAAACGCGGATGGATTGACAAACTTGTCTTGCTCACCGACGGACCTAGAACGGATATGCCTTGGTGTACTAAATGAGGCTACCTCCGTCATATCATATAATACATTTTTGCAAGCTAACATAACTTGTAAAAACGTCGTATATTATGGGACGGAGGGAGTTAATATTTTCTATTTCGACCAACATCAGCCTTGTCATACGCTACATATATACATGAAATATATCTATACTATAATACAATGAACAATCTGTTGGAAATATGCCCTAGAGGCAATAATAAAAGAGTTATTATTATATTTCCTTGTTCATGATAATCGTTTATTATCCATGCTATAATTGTATTGATTGGAAACTTAAATACATGTGTGGATAAATAGACAAACTTTGTGTCCCTAGTAAGCCTCTTAAGGACTAGCTCGTTGATCAAAGATGACCGCGGTTTCCAGGTCATAGACATGAGTTGTCATTTGATAACGGGATCACATCATTAGGAGAATGATGTGATGGACGAGACCCAAACGTTAAACATAGCTTTTGATCGTATCAGTTATCGCTATAGTTTTCTGCATGTCAAGTATAAGTTCCTATGACCATGAGATCATGTAACTCACTGACACCGTAGGAGTGCCTTGTGTGTACCAAACGTCGCAACGTAACTGGGTGACTATAAAGGTACTCTACAGGTATCTCCGAAGGTGTCTGTTGAGTTGACATGGATCGAGACTGGGATTTGTCACTCCGTGTGACGGAGAGGTATCTCCGGGCCCACTCGGTAATACGTCATCTCAATGAGCTCAAAGTGACTAAGTAGTTGGTCACGGGATTATGTATTACGGTAACGAGTAAAGAGACTTGCCGGTAACGAGATTGAACTAGGTATGGAGATACCGACGATCGAATCTCGGGCAAGTAACATACCGACGAGACAAAGGGAACTGTATACGGGATTGCCTGAATCCTTGACATCGTGGTTCATCCGATGAGATCATCGAGGAACGTGTGGGAACCAATATGGGTATCCAGATCCCGCTATTGGTTATTGACCTGGGAGTGTCTCGGTCATGTCTGCATAGTTTCCGAACCCGCAGGGTCTACACACTTAAGGTTCGGTGACGCTAGGGTTGTTAGTGAGAACAGTGCATGGTTACCGAAGGTTGTTCGGAGTCCCGGATGAGATCCCGGACGTGACGAGGGTCTCCGGAATGGTCCGGGGACGAAGATTGATATATAGGATGAGAGTGATCGGAGTCCGGAAGTGTTCCGGGAGGCACCGGGGAGTCGTCGGATGACCGAAAGGGGTTTCGGGGGGTCCCGGTAATTGTTATGGGCCCTATGGGCCACAAGTGGGAGACGCAACAGCCCTCATGGGGCTGTGCGCCCCCCCTTGGGCCCTCTCCACCTGCGCATGGGGGGTGGCCCCCCCCTAGGGCAGCCGCACCCTTTGGAGTGGGGGGCAAGGCACTTGGGGGGGAAACCCTAGCCCCTGGGCCGCCGCCCCCTCCCATCTCCCCTTGGCCGCCGCCCCTAGGGGTAAACCCTAGGGCGCCCCCTCCCCTCTCTCCCCCCTATATAAAGAGAGGCAGAGGGAGGGCAGCCACACACGTTCGTGCCTCGGCGCTGCCCTCCCTCTCCCACAAACATCTTCATCTATTCCGCAGTGCTTGGCGAAGCCCTGCTGGAATTCCTCCACCACCATCTCCACCACGCCGTCGTGCTGCTGGGCTTCTCCGTCAACTACTCCTTCCCCCTTGCTAGATCAAGAAGGAGGAGACGTCCCCGAGCTGTATGTGTGAAGAACGCGGAGGCACCGTCCGTTCGGTGCTAGGATCTTCGGCGATCTGAATCGCGGCGAGTACGACTCCATCAACCGCGTTCTTGAACGCTTCCGCTTAGCGATCTACAAGGGTATGTGGATCCAACTCTCCCCTCGTAGATGCATCTCCTAGATTGATCTTGGTGAGCGTAGGAAAAATTTTTGTTTCCCATGCAACGTTCCCCAACAGTGGTATCAGAGCCAGGTTCTTGCGTAGATGCTTTCACGAGTAGAACACAAAAGGGTTTGTGGGCGTTGATGTTTAGATTGCTTCCCTCCTTGGTCTTTCTTGATTCAACGGTATTATGGGATGAAGCGGCCCGGACCAACTTTACATGTCCACGTACATGAGACCGGTTCCATCGACAGACATGTGACTTTTGTCGCATAAGATGGCTGGCGGGTGTCTGTCTCTCCTATCTTAGTTGAATCGGAATAGACAAAGGCGGTCCTTGTAGAAGGTTAAATAGCAACTTAAATATCACCGTTGTGGCTTTGCGTAGGTAAGAAGCGTTCTTGCTAGATACCCATAGCAGCCACGTAAAACATGCAACAACAAATTAGAGGACGTCTAACTTGTTTTTGCAGGGTATGTATGTGATATGATATGGCCAATGACATGATGAGATATATTTGATGTATGAGATGATCATGTTGTAATAGTTAATATCGACTTGCATGTCGATGTATACGGCAACCGGCAGGAGCCATAGGGTTGTCTTTAATTTTTGTATGACCTGCGTGTCAATCATTAAGCGCTATGTAATGCTTTACTTTATCGCTAAACGGTAGCAACCGGCAGGAGCCATAGGGTTGTCTTTAATTGTTGTTTTGGTTTGTTGGTCCCAAAGGTCTTAACACGGTGATTTCCTAACTGTCTACTATATGGTGAGGGGGGAACGATTATGGTGGTGCGCCTTCGGCTCGCTCCAGTATTTGTAGTCATCGCTAGGTGGCCTACATACATACATGGATATAATTTCTATTATGGTGTTTTTTGTACTGCCACCCATCTTAAGAGACAACTACCCATGCACGTTACTATGTTGACCTAAAGAGGAGTAGCATCTCTATTCTTTACATACATACATACACAATACTTTGGGATGAATGGATCTCAGTTTTATCACATTGACTTGATCGCAATTACATGTGATAAGAGAGGCTAGCTGTAACATGGATGCAAGTGTCTTTATACATATTTGTTTACTGCCTCTGTCCTAGTTTATTAACCCCCTTCGCATTTTGTGCTAAATTACCATAGATTTAATTAGTAAAATGTAAATTATATGACATAAAAAAATATTGATAGATAAATATTTTAAAAAAGTTTCCAGTGATATACTTTTCTTATGTATAAATAAATAGTCAAACGACTAATAAACCCCGAGGATGAAGTGCTACATATAGTACTATTAACTCTCCTCCATGTTGGCCCAGGGGCAAATTAATTAAATTGTGCCAACGCCTTGAGCTTAATGAAGTTTTGACAAGTTAATTTAGAAGTTAGCGAATCTAGCTACTAGTACTCCCTCCGTCCGGGCTTATTGGGTCCTATTCTTGCCTCGCTTAATGGAAAACCAGCGCACGCTCTTCCCTCATTGGACACAGTCGAGATTGCATGCTTGCGGTAGCCAATGCATGCACATGATTTGTCAATATGGGCGATTAAGGAGTAAATTTTGGAGATTTATTTCCCAATTCTCTAACACCGTGCCCTTCCGTGATCTTTGCATTTTGGTTCTTTGGCCAAATAAACCCGGACGGAGGGAGTACCAATCAACACCAGATCGGATAATTTAAGGTCGGGAGCATCCTCAAGTTGTGGCACTTAACATTCAAACCCGGATGGATTGACAAACCTGTCTTGCTCACCGACGGACCTAGAACGGATATGCCTTGGTGTCCTAAATGATGCTACCTCCGTCCTATCATATAAGACATTTTTGCAAGCTAACAAAACTTGTAAAAACGTTGTATATTATGGGACGGAGGGAGTAGATATTTTCTATTTCGACCAACATCAGCCTTGTCATACGCTACCTATACACATGAAATATATATATACTTTAATACAATGAACAATCTGTGTTTTTTCTGTTTATTTTTTCCTTTCCTTCGATTTTTATGTATCATATAAGCATCATCATGTGTTAAAAAGATGCTCATCATATATTTAAGTAAATGTTCATGTATATTAAGAAAATTTTAACGTATCTTTAAAAAATGCATTGTATATTCAAAAAAGGTTCAACATATATCACAAAAAATTTCAATGTGTATAAAATACTGTTTAGCATTAAAAAAATTCAATGTGTATTTAATTTTTTTGCATCGTATATTTAAAAAACGTTCAATTTATATGAAATTTTCGAAAAATGTAACAAATTCTGATAAATGTTCAAAATTTTAAAAATAATTCACGGTATAAATAATTGTTCATGTTCTGCAATTTTTGTTGGTTTAAATAACATTTTTAAATGTTTGTTCTAATTTAGAAAAAAATATGATGATTTTAAGACATTATTCATACTTATTCCAAGCAATGTTGAGTTTGAAATACTGATATATGTTTTATGCACAATCATTCGCCATCTCGACTAGTTAGCAACGCTGCTATCTAGCTTGAGGTTGGTAGTTCACTAGATTGCTTGCTTCCTGTAGCAGTCATTTGCTTGTGTTTTGTGTTATTTTTCAACAGTTTCCGGAAGCATCCTTTTTACAGTCAAACTTACACTAAAAAAAATTAAATTCGAAAAATAATAGTGAATTTTTAAATTGTTCATGACTTTATAAATGTTTGTGCAAACAAAAAAAAGTTCATGAAATACAATAAATATTAAAAAACTAAAATTATTCATGAATTCAATAAAGTTTGTGCAAAATAAAAAAATCTTGATTGCAAACAAACAATCATGATACTTTTTTTATGAAATACAAATAAATCATGAATTGGAAAAAGTTAGCAAATCCAGAAAATTACATGTATCTAAAACTTATTCTTGAATCAAAAACATTTGGGCAAATCATTTTTATTTCATGAACTCAAAGCATGTTAGTGAGTTTAAAATTTTCTTCATGAATTCCAAAACCATTATGTGAAATTTTAAAAGTTCATGATTCATAAAATTATCATGAAACCAATTTTCATGAATTTATAAAAAAATTGCTAAATGATTTAAAATTTCTGAACTAAAAGCAGTTTCCAAATTTGACAAATATTCGTAAAACTTCAACAAAATCATGAACAAAAATGCATGTTCATGACAATTTCTTTTTCAGGAATTCATATAACATACTAGAAAACTGAAAAAGGTTCGCAAAAGCATGTAATTTCCTGAATTTGACTATTTAAGAATTTTGGAATTGTCAATAAATTCGAAAATGGTTATGAATTACAAAGGAAATAAGAAACTTAACAAAAAAGAAAGAAACCAGGAAACAGGGAAAAACAAGAAGTAAAAATAAAATAAACAGAAAACCAAAAACCGATGAATGGTTCCCATAACCCCAACAGATCCTAAAAAGAGAAAAAGAAACAAAACTGGCCCGGAAGCTTCCCAAAACCAAGTGAGAAACTCTGCAAACCTTTAGTACTAAAATTGTTGCACCAAAATAGCTGTCGGCAAAAATGCTTTGTGAAACTGCTCCAGGATACTCTCTTTAGCGTCGTTTGATGGGCCGGCCGGTTCAGCTTGAGCCTGTAGGTGATCGACATGCTACTGCTCGCATAGGGAATTTCCTATTTGACACTTATTGCATCACATCATCGTCGTTTCATACAGAGCCGCCGGGCGAGTTATCGAACTGGGCTGGTCCATTTTGATAACGCAACAATTCCGGTTTTGGGAACCATCTGCAAGATTCCTGAATTAGTTTGTCCTTCTCCATTTTTACAGTTTTTTTTTCTATTTTCTTCCTGGTTTTTCTTGTTCTTTTCTGTTTTATTTTGTTCAAACATTCTTAAAATTCAAAACATGTCAAATAACTTAATAAGTTCTTCACTTCTAGAAGGCACTGTACTAGACGTAAATCTTAGGGTTTATCTTAGTTTCATATTGACAGTTATTATAGCGATCGGGCACTTATGAAGACTCTATCAGAGTTTCTCTTAGTACCACCGGGGCCGCCCGACAACGGGCCATGGTCCCTGGAGATTAATGTTGAATTGTAGTACATGAATATATTATAAGCCGCTGGACATCCTAGCTGATGTAGCTAGCCAGACATTATTTGATGGCCGGCACTAGTTGCTATTGGCATATTAATTTCTGTCCATCGCGGGGACGCCGCTCCTGTGTGCAACGTAGCTGCATACCATGCATTCGCCAGGTCTCCAGCCCCTACGTAATAGGAGTAGTACATCACACTCATGACCAGACTGTTTGCTAGCTAGTCACCCATAGTCCATAGAAATCGGTTGATGCACCGTTCGCTCGTTAGGAGAGGAGTGGCAGACGAACCCATTTTGATGGCAGTCTTAGCTCTGAGATGATATTCAGGGGCGGAGCCAGGATTTAAGCATAGGAGGGGGGGGGGGGCGAAGAAGAAAGTTGTCATATTTTTTAATTCTATGATCACTCCTGAAAAGAAATTGTACGTCGAGTACTTTGAGGTATGTAGATTTTTAGTAGTTTGGATGTAGCACTATAACACCAAAAAAAACACATGGAAGAAATGCAGAATCTCATATGGCGTACTTTGGATTCTACTAGCTTGTTGTGTAATTTCTGCTTGCGCCAGAATATTTGGTCGGCAGATTGTATACTAAATATATTGGAATATTATAATTGGGGATTACGTATATAGCCAATATGTAATTTATAACTGACCGGACAAACAGTATCTAGGGTCTAGCAGTTCTATACCGATCTAGTAATAGTAATAACATGTGATATCCCAGGCATGGAACGTAATATGATTACCTTAGATCCGGAGCGAGTCCTATAATGTTGTTCTGATAGTTAAATCTGAGCACCCGACATGGGGATATCATGAAATTGGCCCATAGACAGGCTGCAGGTGACGGCCGGCGGTGTAGGCCGACGAACACACCCATCACCGCCGGATGTTGGCGATGCCTTAGCGCATGGGGCGATCGACGAACACACACATTACCGCCAGACGCTGGCGATGCGTAGCGCACGGGGACGACGGCTGGTAGCCTTTTTTTAGGGTTGCGACGGCTGGTCGTCGAGTAATCGATCATCCAGTAGGCGCAGGTGGATCCGGTCCAGAAGTAACGTTTTCATCTAACGGGCCAACGTGGACTGCTTTCCTAGGCTTGGGCTTTTCCCAACTTTGCGTGTTTGACTTCTACAGCCCCCTCTGAAAATCGTTGGGGGTGGCCGAGCGATCGGGGGGGGGGGGGGGGGGGGGGGGGGG
>LR738712.1:904143342-904158675 GCA_902687465.1 Secale cereale | reverse complement strand
CCCCGGCTCCGCCCATCAAATAGTGGAAGCTTTAAACAAAAAATTGCCTTCTCTCCCCCGTAAAAAAATTGTCTTCTTTGACAGTCACTGCCATGTCGCTTTGAAGAAACGGTCATCCCCACAATTAAAATTGCCAACGAAATCGTTCGCAAATGTCACCTCTTCCAAACGAACGTTCACCAGCTAAGGAGGTCCAAAGAAAAACTTAGCAGCGTGCTAGCTACTCCAATGATCATCCAATTAAATGCACACATACAGAGGTTATGTCTCCTTTGGCCACCTTCATTGTTCTTTGGTCCATCGATATGTGTGGAGTGAGGCGTACTGCAATGCGTCCGGTCGCTCATATGATTACCCACCACACCTACCTCGCCAGTACTCAATATGTGGTGCTCTCTTTCTTCCGGATTACTTCAGTCCTTCTGGCGATTTGTGTTTAGTGGAGGAGATGTTTTCGTCGAGTACCAAGGCGTCTCTAGCTACTTTGTCAATCTCAAAATAATATGCACCTCCACTCTCTCGGAAGTGCTCATAGAAATATGATGTGTGCGTGTTTTTATAGGGATGAGCATATGTGTATGTGAGTGTATATGACTGTACTGTGTTATAGGGAAGAGATCCTCACAGTTTTTGTTTCATCTCAACTAGGCACGCGCATACATGAATAAGCTAAGAGCATCGGTCCACAAATCCTACCCATACTGTTACAAATAATGGGCTAGGTCCATGTACAATTTCTGAGATCTCAAATAGACCCATGAATAAAATTCCAAGTGATGACTCTAAAGTTTAATCCCACCTTGAAAGTTCAGCAGGTGCGAGATGTCTTTATATTGTGGGTTCTCCCTATGAAAATGCCCTTTGGTGGACAGGTGCATCGGTGGACTTCAAACACACCGCAAAATAAAAATAAAAATTACACACACAAATACACCTCAAGAAAAATTCCATAACAATAAACTTGCATACGTGGTGTAGACAAAAAACAAATACTTAAATGAAAATGGGCTCCCGTCCACCAAAAAGTCACTCCCGTTCTCCCTACCACACCAAGTAATGTGTTGAGGAGAGAAAAAGAAGATCATATGATTGCGCTCGCCTGTTCCTTTCCTCGACATGTGCATGCAGTGGCGGATGTAGAGGGTGGCCAGGGTGGGCCATGACCCACTCTGAGATTTGAAAACAACATTTATACCATAGTAGAAAAGCTATAAAAAAATTAAGTGTACATGTACAGTACACTGCAGGCCCACCTTGGCCCAGTGGGCTAGATTCGCCACTGTGCGCATGAATGGTCTGTGGAAATCCGAGATCACGACTCTTACCGTTGTGGGTAAAGAGACACCAAAAATTAGGGTTTCCCACATCTCATAACTTGCGCCGCCACCGTAGTCAACTCCATCCGACATGATCATGTACCGGGACTGTCATGATGTATCCTATGAACCCACCACGTTGGACCTGGCCCACCCCAAAGCACATTTTCTCTTTCCAGAAAAAACAATTTGGGGGGGGGGGGTGCCTAGGGCACTATAAGTATGCTCCTTTTTGTGGGTAAAAATTTAAATATTTTCATCAAACATCATGGCAGTACAAATAACGTCAGAGGTAATAGAAATTATATCCATGTCTGTAGGCCACTAGCGACCACTACAAATACTGGAGTGAGCCCAAGGTGCAATGCCATCATTGTTCACCTCTCATTGGAGTGTTGCAAATTTTTGTTGTAGTAGACAGTTGGAAAGTCATCGAGCTAAGACCCTCAAAGGACCAACAAACCAGAACAACAAACAATAAGTGTAGATCACAAGGATTTGATCTATAGACATGCGAATGCAGATGAACGAAGAATAGATCCAAGAAGATCAATCAAAGACAAACACCAACTGAATCCTATGAGAACTGCTAGAGACGCACCTCCACACGCCCTTCGATAAGATTATACGCAACGCACTGCCATGATGAGGGCTAGGCGGGGTAAATCTTGTTCCATCTCTTGTGAGTCGTTGCCTCACATTTCTAAGCAGGTCACAAACCCTAAACAAACTAGAAACACTTAAAAACGGAGTAGAACCCTTCTGTTTGCAAGGTCTAGGATCCACCATACACCCATGGCCCTAAGATCACATGAGAAAATGCAGATCGACGACGGTGCCGACAGGAGGTGCACTAGTAGAAAAACGACATTTAATCCCGGTTTGTAAGGACCTTTAGTCCCGTTTTTGCAACCGGCAGTAAAGGGTGGGGACTAAAGGTGCCGCCCGTTTAGTCCCTGTTCAACACGACCCGGGATTATAGGCCCACCACGTGGCACTAGCCCGCGTCGGGGGCTGGGGGACCTTTAGTCCCGGTTGGTAACACCAACCGGTACTAGTCGATTTTTTTTTCCGATTTTCAAATTTCTGAATTATTTGACTATTTAATCTCTAATCATCCCTCATCAGAGCTGAAGTGTGGAGCACTCATTCCAAATCGTCTAACTTCCCGACCGGTCACCCATCCTCTCACTACTCCAGCCTGAGCACGTTTAACTTCCGAGTTCTATTCCCCCTAGTTTCCAAGTCTGCACCTGTGGTTCCTCAAAAAAAAAAAAATTTAGTTCCTCAAAGTCTGCACCTGTTATTTTCCTGACAATAGTAAGCTGCCAATCCTATTAACCGTCAAGAGTCTAGCTTGAGCATGAAGTCACCTGTTTCAACGTTTGAGTTTGAAACTATTATTTTAAAAAACAATTATTATTTATCAAGTCCGGCTATGTATCCTGTCAAGTCGAATCCAAATGGATTCATTCCGCACATGAAATATGACACCTAGCTAGCTAGATGGCACGCACGATATACATATAGTGCATGCCTTCATTCCGTGAAAAAGATCGCCCTTTTTGGTGATGAATTACCATGGACGTACGTACACTCCTACACGGTGGTGGCGCCTGTGGTGGAATAACTTCTGTAGTCAGATACCTGCAGTAATGGCCGTACGCCCGCTGTCATATCTTGCTCCAGTACCATTCCCTAATTGACTGGAGCACAGCGATTTGCATTGGCCATTTGGTTGGGTTTGCTTTGGTGTCGCCCATTGATTGGACATTGTGGGCATGCAGACATGCGTGCAGGTCATATTTAAACTAGCCAACATCTACTGCACACGCAATCAAGGCACATCACAGCGGTGGTTGCGCCTTTGTCTTTACTGCGGCGCCATTCAGCTCGATATCTATCATTGTTCGGGCGCCGTTTAGATAATCAGAGCCGTTTAGAACATCAACGGCAGGAATTGATAAGCAGTAGCATCAACAATCAGTGGACTACGTAGGCCATGGTTCTTGAAAAATATTGTTTGTCTATTCGTCATTTGAGATTTTCGGTTGAATTGGCTGAAGTACGAATTCAATAGGGTAACCCAACCATGAAGTCTCGTGTTCAAAACCCTCCCATCGGATTAGACTTTTGGATAAACTAGCTGCGGTATGAATATAATGCAGTTTACAGTAGCAAGGAAAAACCTCGGGTTACAAGGCATTCAGGCTTGCTCGTAAACAACATCTACAGCCGGATTTGGCAAATCCGCCCTTTTAAACATCCGCAGACGGATCCGGCCACGATCCCGGACAGCACCAGACAGCCCCTCATATGTCCTGCCCGGCGGCCACACTTTTCAAAATTAAACCCGCAATTCATACACGTGGATCAATAGCACAAATGTATCATAATTTAACAATGCAACAAAGCAAATAAACCATACAACAATTCGAACATGGCAAATGAAATTCAAGTCGAGGTCAAGACTAGCAAACGTGATGGATCACACACCGGACGCCATCCGTGCTTCCTGCTCTACCATCGCCGTTCTTGCAATCTCTCACTCCCTACGTTAGTTGATCTCCTTCTTCTTCCCCTCAAGTCGTTGCTTGCTCATCCAAGAGGCTTGCGCCCATCAACATAATACTCGAATACTCCGTGTGTTGAGCAAGTTGCAAGCTCTCCTTCTCACACTCTATTGATACAAACGTTTGAGCCTTCTCGAGCTCCCATTTGAGACACGTCTCTATCTTCTCCAACTCTATCTTCTCCCCCTCAATTTCCAACTTGTGGTTCACTCTCTCTCGGTTCCAATCCATCCTTTCTTCTTTGCGCAAGCAACATGATCTTGAACCTCTCCTCTTTCTTCTTCTCCCTAGTGGAAAAAATGCCCGTCTGTGGTGAACATTTTTGTCGATGTGGTGTCATGGGCGGCCGTACCCTTCTTCCACATGGTAGCCATCACTTGCCAGCTATTCTTTGGAATGGTGGTGCGTCCATTCCCCCTGAAACTTCTTCCTCTTCGTCATCCACTTCAATGGATTGGTGAGACCTTGAGCCATCATTTCTGTTCAACCTCTTGGCGCCTTTTTTGGTTTCTTCCAAAAGTTGATTCTGCTTTGATTGGCCATTCAATTTCATCCAACAATAGCTAAAACCAAATGGCTTCTCCTTGACTAATTGAAACAAAACGGTGGCCAACACCATCTATGAACAATAAAGTAATCATGAGAAACCGACATTAAAAACTAGCAATGCGAATTGATGGAATTGGTTATGGAGCGGTGGGTGTGATGGAATTGGTTGATTTGGTGCAATTTGAGGTGAGACCAAGATTTGGGTTGAAAATGAGTGGTTCCAGTCAGGCCGAACATACATGGCCAGGAGTCTAGCTGGGTCTGCCCGTGCGGACGTAAGGAGCCTTGATGTAGATGCTCTAACATACAAGCAGCCCAGCTGGCCATACATTTGCTGTAGTAGAGTAAGTCCTGTAGTCAGCTAGCTAGTAACATACAAGCATCATATCAGCACGTCCGCTGCCTCTACCAAAACAGTGGCCAACATGAAGACAACATACGCCCATATATACATGAGTCATCTCTTGGCTCTAGTGACATTCCATGACTGGAGCACAGCAATTGCACCTATTGGCAGCTTTTGCTTAGTTGTTGCTTAGTTTTTTGGTAGTTTCTTTCTTCTTTAGCTCTTTTAGTTGGGCTTAGCTCAAGCCCAACAGACCTCTGTTCTAATTTTATTTTCAATAAAAGCTGCAGTGGGGTTTTTACCCTACTGTTTATAGTCAAAAATTTTTTTGCACCTATTGGCATTGGGCGTTTGGTTTCGTTGTGGGCACGCAGGCATGCAGGTCATATTTTAGCTAGCCAACATCTGCTGCACACGCAATCAAAGCACGCGCGGACGATGGAGTGTAGGCAAATTTGACAATTTTGACCTGTTTGCGTAATCAATTCACGAAATGAACTGCCCGTGAAACTATTTCACAGCCATGACCTTTTCGTGTAGCGCCTGGCTCGGAGGCGCTGCACATTACCATGTGTGGCGCCTAGCTCGGAGGCGCTGCACATTACCATGTGTGGCGCTGCAACGGTGGACAGGCGTGCAGCGCCGTCGTGGCAGGCGCTACACAAAAAGGTCAGGGGTGTGAAATAGTTTCACGGTCAGTTTATTCCATGAATTGATTACGCAAACAGGTCAAAATTGTCAAATTTGCCTGGAGCGTACCCATAGATCCATTGGCATTTACTCAGCATGTGATCCTTGCCGGCCTTTAATGCATGCGCCGAAAGCCATGCATAAATCCACACTCCATTCCACTCCACTCAGCTGATCACACCCTGAGCTAGTAGCTGACAGCATTACATCTAGCTAGTAGGACCAAATGGCCATGGCGACCGGCGTTTCCAGCCGAACCACCACGTACACGGGCTGCATTGTAGCTTGTTAGAGCGGTTTTGGGAAAGTTGTTTGGATCGGTTCACCGGTGTTAGAACCTTGCAAATGATTTGATCTTGTTCGTCAGTTCTTTTTGATTTTATCATTTAAAAAAAATCAAGTTGTCTTGTTTTTAATATACGATGTATATTTTTCATATTCACGCAGAAAACTGTTTTGATACAAATTGATCAATTTTCAAATAGATTATGATATTTTTGTGGGAATCATACTTCATGTTACTTGAAAAAGGACAAGGAAATGATTCTCCTGCCTTATCATCCAAAGTAAGTCTTTCCCGAATAGCCGCTATCAGTGGCGGAGCCAGGAAAATAGCATGAGGAGGGCCAAGTGTGGTAAATCCTTGTTAGAGAGGGCCAACTAGTTAGAGTACACCAATTTATCAACAATTAACCATCTATGACCATGTATATTAGGCTTAACACAGTATTGTTAGGGGGGGCCAGGGCCCCTGCTGCCCCCCCTGTCTCCGCCACTGGCCGCTATATATAAGAAATCCTTTTATACATTTTAATCATTCCTTCACACGTATGGAGGATAATTTGATGTGTATTTATTTTGCGCAGCGAGAGGCGCGCCGTACTTATCGTTCTTTTTCCGCGAGTCTCCCACGCTGTGTATTTGGACTCGTCCAAAAACACACAGAAGAAAGACTACACGCGCATAGTGATTGTTCTGGATCGTGCTCTCCACGCCTTAGGCATGAGAGGTGGCCACATCAAGATCAAGAAACAAAGGAAGGGCGGGCCGGGTTTCGGGCATGATGGGTGGAACGATGGATTCTATGTCATCCATCACGTGATGGAGTTCAGAAGGGTCGCCAAGAACTTCGCATGACATCTAAATTTGATGCCCATATTCGCAAATGGGCCAAAGCCTTAGAAGCCGTACAGGATCATAAACTCATAAATGACTTCTATCTCATCTAGCAGGACATTGCAACTATCATCATGAACGACGTCCTCGAAGAGAAGGGGATGTTTCCATGGCGGCCCCGCATGCCGATGTCCGAACTCACGTAGGCCTACAACGTATGGACATGACGCCCTTTTGCAAAGGTAGGGTGCATCCTCCTGGATCTGGACAGATGGAACTTCTCGTACTTGACGATGATGATGATGATGTGTCCGTTGAATTTGTATTTTCTATAATCGACGAAACCTTGAAACTTTGTGATATAAAAAGTCCCGCTCAACTTGCATAGAGCTAGGTAATTAGTTTGGGAACGATGACCTTCGTTAATTATATTATGTTGCATATTATCGTTGCTAACATGTTGCTTCTATTTTTTAACTTTTTCTCTAAGTGTTGCTCAAGTATATTACGTTGCATACTATCGTTGCTAACATGTTGCTTCTATTTTCTAACTCTTTCTCTAAGTGTTGCTCAAGTATATTATGTTGCATATTATCTTGGAATTTGCCTGATAACGATGCATCTCTGACAGGGGTATAGATCATCGATGTCGAATAAGTGCTATGCCATGTACATAAGGAGGGTTTCAGGAGTGTACGACGAGTGACCAGTGTGTCAGTCCCAACTGTACCGCTTCCCGGGCGGCAGCCATAATGGTTTTGAAAGAACAAGGGAAGCCGAAGCTAGTTACTTGATGTTCACGATAGCGTGAGAGAGAAATCAGAACCGACGCCTCAAGAACTACTACATAATCCCACTCTTTCTCATCGTGATCACTCTTCTCTTGTATATAATAGTTTAGATAGATGATGGAACATGTGTATGTGATGACTATGTAGTTGCATGTATTCGAGTCATGTGATAACTTGTATCGCTATTTCAAGATGATGATGAGACATCATTTGTGTTGGATGGTGATGATGATGATGATATGATGAGACTATGTTGCACCACTTCGATGATGATGATGACAACAACGATGAGACATTCTCGTCTCATATAGTTTCAATGTATGTGTATGTTGCTATCGTACAAACATGTACAAATACAACATAAATACACAGAAGAAGAAACAATACATAAAATCCTAATAGTAGCGCGGGGTAATGGAGTATCAGCAGGGCAGGTTCCATAGCCGCGCTGCAGCTAGTTAGCAGTAGCGCTGGGTGGACCCGTGCTACTGGTAGGTATGGGTAGAAGTAGGTCGGGTAAACACCCGCATTACTGCTAAAAGTTAGTTGTAGCGTCCTGGTAGTAGTCCAGCCCCCTAGGCCTTTACCCCATGCTACAGCTAGGGTTTTCCGTCGTAATGGTTGGAGATGCTATGAGAAAGTAAAGCTTATTGTCTAGTTTCTCTATTTATTATTTTGTTATTGAATGATTGCAGAGTAAAATTTGGAGAGGATATTTTGTTTTGTGTGAATCTAAAATTGGATATGTGTTTTTTTCTTTCTGGAATCTAAAATTGGAGATGAAATAAGCTAGGTACGTGCATGCGTGTGAGAGGAATGAATATGTCTAGCTAGCTTGGTAGGCAGGGAGCGGCACATAAAGAAGTCTAGCGCGCTAGCTAGCTCAGTTGGTCAGTCTCCGGCTATCAAATCGAAGGAACGAACGTCTGATTATGATAGGATAGGACTCGATTCAGGCTCTTATAACCAGCTAGCATTTGCTGTAGTGGAATAACTCTTGTAGTCAGCTACCTGCAGTAGTGGCCATTACCAAACAGTGGCCAACATGAACACAGCATACATAGGCGCATACACGAGTGAGTCATATCTAGCTCCAGTGCCCTTCCTTGACTGGAGCACAGCATTCTCACGTACCGGCATTGGCCATTTTTCCTGGTTTGCTTTGGTGTCGCCCATTGATTGGCGCTCGAGATCCAGAGAAATTGTGGGCATGCATGCAGAGATGCAGGTCATATTTAAGCTGACCAACATCCACTGCACACGCAATCAAGGCACACCGGCCGATAGATCCATGGACGGCATTTACTCCGGCATGTGATCCTTGCCGGCCGGCCTTCATTGCATGCACGCGCCGAAAGCCATGCATAAATCCTTCCACCTCCAAGCTCCAACACTCCACTCCACTCCACTCCACTCCACCATATCACTCTCCACTCCACTCAGCTCGAGCTAGCTAAGCTGCATATACCAATGCCAATGGCCAAGAGCTCTGTCTTGGTCTTGCTGGTGCTGCTGGCGGTGGCCACCGGCGTTTCCAGCCGAGCCACGTACACAGGAAGCAGCGCCGCGGCTGCAGGTCTAACGCCGGCGACGGGGAAGAAGCAAGGCCATGGCCATGGGGTGAAGCCGGCGCCACAGACCAAGGAGCCGAACACCAAGCAGGTGCCTGCGCTGGTGGTGTTCGGCGACTCCATCGTGGACCCTGGCAACAACAACGCCATCCACACCATCGTCAAGGCCAACTTCCCGCCCTACGGCCACGACTTCGGCGCCGACCGCCGCCCCACCGGCCGCTTCTGCAACGGCCGGATCCCCACCGACTTCATCGCCTCCAAGCTCGGCTTGAAACAGCTGCTCCCGGCCTACCTGCAGCAGAACCTAACAAAACAGGACCTGCTCACCGGCGTCAGCTTCGCGTCGGGCGGCACCGGCTACGACCCGCTCACGGCGCAGCTCGCCTCCGTCATCTCCATGACGGACCAGCTGCGCATGTTCCACGAGTACAAGGCCAAGGTCCGGGCCGTCGCCGGCGACGCCGCTCTCTCGGAGATCCTCTCCAAGGGAGTCTTCGCGGTGTGCGCCGGGAGCGACGACGTGGCCAACACCTACTTCACCATGCGGGCGCGCAGCTCCTACTCGCACGCCGACTACGCGTCGCTCATCGTGTCCCACGCCAGCGCCTTCCTCGACGGCCTGCTCTCCGCGGGGGCCAAGCGCGTCGCCATCATCTCCATGCCGCCCATCGGGTGCGTGCCCTCCCAGCGCACGCTCTCGGGCGGCATGGCGCGGGACTGCTCGTCGGGCCACAACGAGATCGCCGAGATGATCAACGCCGGCATGGGCACCACCGTGGAGTCGCTCAAGGCCAAGCACCCGGGGGCGAGGGTGGTGCTCATGGACATCTACGGGTACTTGCTGGACATGATGATGCGGCCGGAGGGGTACGGGTTCAAGGAGTCCACGCTGGGCTGCTGCGGCACCGGCATGATGGAGGTCTCCGTGCTCTGCAACGGCGTCACGTCGGCGGTGTGCGGCGACGTGACCGACTATTTGTTCTGGGACAGCTACCACCCCACGGAGAAGGCGTACCGGATCCTCGTCGACTTCGTCTACGACAACTACCTCAAGGAGCTCATTGACTAGCGAGCTCTGATGCCCTAGCTACCGTGCACGTGCTGTTTCTGATTGACATTTCAAATTCATTGTGTTTGTGTTGTGCACGCAACTATGTACGTAGGTTGTGAAAAAAAATGTTGAATTGTTATTGCAATTTAGCTCGATGTAATTTTGCATGATTTTGAATTTGGGTCGATCGATTCTGTTTGGAAGAAGGGAGGCATGGCAGAGCGCCTTGCCGCCATCAATGAACGTAGCCATCGGAGGCGGGTTCAAAGGTTGACGATTCGAGATGGAGGGGGTTGGTGCAAGCTCGCCGGGAAATTCTGGTTGTTCGCCATTTTAGAGGGATGGTAGGGGGTGGTGCTAGCACGACAGTGGATAGCCGTGAGGGGAGGGGGCGGCGAGGCTGACGTGGGAGTGCTGTCGACGGCGAGTGGTGGTGGCAAGCGGTTAGGATTGTGGCAGTAGGCCGTTGGATCTTTATCGAACAATTCAGGTAGAACATGAAAAACGACTTGACACAAAAAGGTTTTCTGACGACCGACGCCTAGCCGCTCCTTTATTATTAATCTTCAAGAGATTTTCAGCATAGCACTATTAGTGCAAAAGGTACCTCAAAAGGTGATTCCAAAATTAAACTTATCTAGTGTAGAGTGATGCACATAGTAGCCAGAGAGGGGCAGTACAACTACTGGATGGAACTAGCACACATGATGGAGAGTACAACTAGTACTGTATCATAGTATGACCATGCTCACACGAGTAGTACAGGCCTTGAAAAAATTGTTCTTTTTCGAAGCACTAGGTCTATTAAGAGTAATGCTACACATACTAGGTTTACACCGGCTTTACAAACGGGTGGGTTTTGATTGGAGATTAAGGAGGAGAAGGAGCCCACCCCCATGAAAATCAGGGGGGAGTGGTTAGTTAGGAAGAAAGAATCCTAGTCAGCGTGTAAATGCGTGTAACTCTTTGTATGTTTAGCATTATTGGTCTATTAATCAACATAAAATAGTCATTGCTAAGGCGCTCAGTAAACTCCGTACGTCCTCGAAGAATCCGCTTCTGTGTCGCTCGACAAGGCGGTACCAGAGCGTGAAAAAGATTAGCCTGAGAGAAGAGCAATGCTACAACAACGAATTCTTACAGGCCTTTTACGGGGTAAACTTGAGATGACAATCTTTGACTGGGTCAAAGGGGAGGGAAGGCCCACCCACCCTTGAAAATCGGTCGGGGGAGGAGGGGGGGAGTTAGTTGGTTGCAAGGTCCGTGAAATATACTCCCTCCGTTCGGAATTACTTGTCTCGAAAATGGATGTACGTAGACGTATTTTAGTTCTAGATACATTTATTTTCGAGACAAGTAATTCCGAACGGAAGGAGTAGCATTTTTTCGAAGAAAACCCCACAGCCACTCCCTCGCCACCACTGTCGCCAGCCTCGGCTGCTGTGGCACAAGGCCTAGCTAGCTGCCGAAGGTGGCTGGGGATGAAGGCAACTGCCTGGAGTGGCCAAGGTGAGATCGCCTGCACGCGGCTCTCCGTGACCATGCTGTCGAGATGTCATCGCGCGGTGGCAAGCGGCCGGTGGCTATACCTGGCCATCCCTAGGGCCGGGCTGGACCAAGCGCGACGCATAAAATCCAGACACGTATACCTGCCAGTCAAGGAATGGTATTGTAGCTAGATATGACTCACTCGTGTTCATGCTGGCCACTGTTTCGGTAATATTAGCGGGCGTACGGCCACTACTGGATTATTCCACTACAGCAAATGCTAGCTGGTTTTAGGAGCCTGCAGGCGCGACCACCATGTAGATGTACTTGATGTAAAAAAAAGTTGCACTGGGAGTGTACGTCCATGGTAATTCATTACCAAAAGGACGATCTTTTTCACGGAATTAAGGCACGCACTATATATATATAGATATCAATCGTGCCATCTACTTCCTTCGTTCCTAAATATAAGTGTTTAAAGAGATTCTATAATGGACCACATACGGAGGGAAATGAATGAATCTACACTCTAGATAGCGTAGTAGACTTCTTTATGTGCCGCTCCTACGGACCAAGCTAGCTACCCATGTTGATTTCTCTCACATGCATGCACCTACCAAGTTTAATTCATCTACAAATTTTGAATTCCAACAAGAAAAATTCCTCTCCAAATTTTAGATTCACAAAAGAAAATCCTCTCAAAATCATAGTTTTCACCCATTCAGTGATAACCTAAAAACAAGCGGTAAGCTTTTCTTTGTTAGAGCATCTCCAACCGACTAGAATTCTTCCACCTCCTGTGTCGGCACTGCCATCGATCTACCTTGTCTCATGTGACCTTAGGGCCATGGACACGTGGTGGAACCCTTGACCTTGCAGATAGAAGGGCTCCTGCTTCATTTTTAAGTGTTTCTAGTTTGTTTAGTGTTTGTGTTTTTCTTAGAAATGTGAGGCAGTGACTCCCAAAAGATAGAACAAGTTTTGCCCCGCCTAACCCTCATCATGGTGGTGCGTTGTGTATAATTTTATCGAAGAGCGTGTGAAGGTGTGTCTATGGCAGTCCTCATGGGATTCAGTTGGTGTTTGTCTTTTGTCGATCTTCTTGTATCCAATCATGAATTCAGAAAAATTTGCAGATAAAAAATCATCAATTTATAAATTCTTCTCGAAATCAACATTTTGGGCCAACCAAAAACAATTCATGCATTCAAAACCTGAAAGTGAATTTGAAAAATTGTTCAAGAAATCAAAAAAGATCCCAAATAATGTTCATGAATTAGAAAACCACAATTTTTTCAAAAATATTGATTGAAATTCAGTTCCCAAATTTGAAATATATCCGTAGAACCTAAAAAAAATCATGAATACAAAAACATGTTTGTGACAGTAAAAAAATACCGACGAATCCAAATGACATACTGGAAAATTAAAAAAAGTTCACAAATGCATGTAATGTTCGCAAATCTGAAATTTTTACATTTTTGAAAATTACCCATGAACTTAAAAAATAATTAATTAAAAATAAATAAGAAACATAACCATTGTGATGACTGAATCTAAGAGAATAAGATAAGTGTTTTGGGATTATTTGATTTTCGTATGGTCATTTGTACACGTTGAGGGAGAGAATATGATTTATGCATGGCTTTCGGCGCATGCATTGAAGGCCAACCAAACGGCCAATGTGCGCAATTGCTGTGCTCCTGTCAGGCTGGTCCCAATGCAAAGGAACTTCCAGCAGGAACTTTGGTCCAACTCAACAAAGATTAGCATTAAAAAATTCTCCAATTAGCATTAAAAATATCCCGTACGCAGCCCTATGTTTCGGCCGGCCCACACATGACCAATCAACATTAAAATTTCTTGTATCTGGTGCAATGTTCCGGTAACCATGTAAGTTCCTCTAAAACTCCCTCTCTTCATTAAATCAATGCCACATAGTATTTTTTGCTGAGTTGGACCCGAAGTTCCCGCTGAAGTTCCCTGCATCGGGGTCAGCCTCAAGGAATGGCACCGAAGCCAAGATATGACTCAACCATGATAGATATGGAGCTGAAGGGCGCTGCAGTAAAGACAAAGGCGCAACCACCGTTGTGATGTGCCGTAGATGTTGGCTAGTTTAAATATGACCTGCACGCATGTCTGCATGCCCACAATGTCCAATCAATGGGCGACACCAAAGCAAACCCAACCAAATGGCCAATGCAAATCGCTGTGCTCCAGTCAATTAGGGAATGGTACTGGAGCAAGATATGACTCGTGTATGTCAGTGTTCATGTTGGCCACTGTTTCCGTAATGGCAGCGGGCGTACGGCCACTACTGGAGCTAGCTGACTACAAAAGTTATTCCACCACAGGCGCGACCACCAAAAGGATGATCTTTTTCACGAAATGAGAGCATGCACTATATATATAGATATCGTTCGTGCCATGTACTCCCTCCGTTCCAAATTACTCGTCGCAGGTATAGATGTATCTAGACGAGTAATTTGGAACGGAGGGAGTAGCTAGCTAGGTAGCGAGTCCTATATCATATTTCATGCGCGGAATGAATCCATTCGGATTCGATTTGACAGGATACATAGCCCGACTTGACTACACCAACATCGGAAAATGACCAGCTGAGCTAGCTAGCGCGGTAGACTTCTTTATTACGTGCCGCTCCTGCGGACTACCCATGTTAATTTCTCTCACATGCATGCACCTACCAACTTTAATTCATCTACACATTTTGAATTCCAACAAGATAAAAATCCTCTTCAAATTTTAGATTCACAAAAGAAAATCCTCTCAAAATTTTAAATTTCATTCATTCAGTAATAACCTAAAAAACAGACAAATTAGACGGCAAGCTTTTCTTTGTTAGAGAATCTCCAACCGACTAGAGTTTTTCCACCTCCTGTCGGCATCGCCGTCGATCTGCCTTGTCTTGTGTGACCTTAGGGCCATGGGTGCGTGCTGGATCCTAGACCTTGCAGACAGAAGGGCTTCTGCTCCGTTTTTAAGTGTTTCTAGTTTGTTATGGCTTACATCATGATTAGTAAGGTGAGGCAGCGGCTCCCTAAAGATGGAATAAGGTTTTGCCCGCCTATCCCCATCACGTCGATGTGTTTCGTATAATCTTATCGAAGGGGTGTGTGGAGGTGTATCATTGGGAGCGCTCATTTGATTTAGTTGGTGTTTGTCTTTGATTGATCTACTTTGATCCAATCTTCGTTCATCTGCATTCACATGTCTGTAGATTAAATCCTTATGATCTACACTTATTGTTTGTTGTTCTGGTTTGTTTGTCCTTTTGGGCTTTTAGTTCGATGACTCTCTAACTGTCTACTACAACAAGATTTGCAACACTCCAATGAGGGGCGAATGATGATGGTGGTGCACCTTTGGCTCGCTCCGGTATTTGTAGCTGTCGCTAGTGGCCTACGACATGGATGTAATTTCTATTACTCCCTCCATTTTTATATACAAGGCCACTATGGAATATACATTTTGCATCTATACAAGGCCATCAACAGTATTCGAGGCAAAATTAATGACATTTTCTCGTACTAACAACCTGTTTAATACTTGCATGCATGCAGGCATAATGACAGTCATCTCCTTCCTCCACTTAGTTTCTTTGCATGCATGCGGAGTATTAATGATCCCAGTAAACAAGAACAAAAGTTGATTTTTAAAGCATTCATTAAATTTTACATTGGTACCTATAATCTGAGTTTGTGGCCTTGTATACAAAAATGGACGGAGTACCTCTGATGTTATTTGTACTGTTATGATGTTTGATAAAAATATTTAAAGTTTTCACACAAGGAAAGTGCATACATACAATGTCTGTG
>LR738712.1:904121258-904143266 GCA_902687465.1 Secale cereale | reverse complement strand
CCCCCCCCCCCCCCCCCCCCCCCGGCGCGAAATTGTCGGGACACATGCATATGACGCCAGGTCCAACGTGCCTGGTTGTCCGGATACATCTTGACACACCTAGTACATGATGATGTTCTGGATGGAGTAGACACGGTTGCGGCACAACTTACGAGATGAGGCAAAACCTTAATTTTTCGTGTCATTTTGCCCACATCGGTAAGAGTCATGAACTCAAATTTTGGTGGAGCATTCAAATGCATGTCGAGGCAAGGACGAGGCAAGTGCAACCGTATGTTATTCTCTTTCTCCCCTAAACACATTACTTAGTGTCATAGGGGGAATGGGAGCGACTTTTGGATGGACTGGAGCATTGAAGCCCTTTTTTGAAATGATTCAAAAATCATATTTCCATGTCTCAAAAAATATGAAAAAATAAAACTGGCTAAACTTATACATATTTATGACGGATTTGTGAATTTTCAGTCAAATGTATTATTTTGCAAGCTGCACAAAAAAACACAAAATCCCGGCCCAACAACAAAAATAGATTGTCGATTTTCAATTTATGTATTTTTTTATTTCTACACCAAGTATCAAAGCATATTGTTATGTAAATTTTCTTGAGGTGTATTTTAGTGTGTACAATTTTTTTGATTTTTTGCGCTGTAATTTTTTGTTATAATATTGTAGTCCCTCCGTTCCAAAATATTTGTCTTTCTAGAGTTTCAAATGAAATACAACATACGAATGTATGTAGACATATATTAGAGTGTAGATTCATTCATTTTGTTTCGTATGTAGTCATTTGTTAAAATTTCTAGAAAGACAAATATTTAGGAACGGAGGAAGTAATATTTAATTAAGAAAAATAGCGAGTATGATATGAACTTGCACCACCACCACATGTACCAGCTCACGCATTCCTTATAGCATATCACAGTCACGGAGCTTCAAGCTCGGCAAAATCATCAGACGAGCGTCAAACCTGAGATTTAATCCTCATTAATGGGCTGAAAGCCTGGAATAGGACTGCCATGCAACCACATATTGAGTACAAGTCTCAATGTACTTCCTCAGTTCCCAAATATTTGTATTTCTAGACATTTCAAATGATTACGACATACGAATGTATGTAGACATATTTTAGAGTGTAGATTCACTAATTTTGCTTTGTATGTGTTGGTGCCGCCTCCTCGCAGCACCACTCTTCTTCTTCCTTGCGCTGCCTCCCACAGCTCTCTCAATCTTGTATCATCTCTCTTGTACTTCCTCTCTTGGACACACACACACCAAGGAGAAGACCAACCTCTAAGCTTTGCCCGGGCGCTCTCTCCTTGATGAATACAGTGCCTACATCTTTTCTCCAGAGCCCTCGCAGCCTTTGCTTCCATTTACTCAGTGCAATATATATACACGAAGGTAGGCACTCACGCCATGCAAAACTCACGCCACTAACCCACTAACTCCACGGCCTACAAGCACGGCCACGTCCAGTCAACCCCTGCTCTAACTAATCTAGCTAGGTGCACGCCCACGTACACAACTCATGTAGCTTATCCTACGACTTGGCCGCCGGCTAACAAATCATGCATGCACGCACTAACTAATCCATCAATCATCTCGAACAAGGTTAACTCTAACAGTATGTAGTCACTTGTCGAAATTCTTAGAAAAACAAATATTTAAGAACGGAAAGAGTACTTAGCATGCATGTAATGCACTGGCGAGGTAGGTGTGGTGGGCAATCATATGAGCGGCCGGACGCTTTGCAGTAGTTTTCACTCCACCCCTGTCAATGGATCCAAGAACAATGAAGGTGGCCAAAGTATATTATATGCAGTGACTGATTAATTGGCAAGGAGATGGTGGATGATCGTTGGAGTAGCTAGCACGCTACCAAAGTTTTCTTTGGACCCTTAGCTGGCCAATGAGATTCACCAGGAGGGGGTGACATTTGCGAATGGTTTTGTTAGCATTTATAGTTGTGAGGGGACAACCGTTTATTCGAAGCCTCATGGGATTTTCTGTTAGAGAAGACAATTTCTGTTTAAAACTGTTACTGTTTGATCTTCACTCGGAGCTAAAACTGCCGCAAAAAGGGGTTCGGTCGGAACATGGAGTTTCTACACCCAGGAGCAAGCAAATGCTCCTGGTGTGAACAGTGTGCTGACATAAATGACTTATGCATTTTGTAATGGTTTTCGGTGCACTTTTTGTTAATTAACTTGGCAAGATCCTTCTTAGTTAATGGAATAGAGTGACTTTCAGTTTTTACCCCCTACATTGGTAATTTTGACAATAACTACCCCATTTAACTATTTTATCTGAATTACCTCATTTAATAAATTTTTATCCGAATTACTTCTGTTCACACCAGATTTTTGCATGGTCAAGAACTTAATTGAGATGGCCTCAAATGGAGAAGTGATCCACATAAAAGATTTCCGTATTCTCGACTTGAACATCTTTGAAGTTTGGTCCATCGCCATCCGATCTCATCTCGAAGGCCGAAGTTGTGTTCGAAATACTGAGATTTTGTATCCAGAGCACTGTTCGGCCTCAAATGAGGAAACTTTCTACACGAATTGTCTTCGTCATGTCAGAACGGTCGATTTTGATATAAATATCATCTCAATCCAAAATTTATATAAAAGTTAGAGCCACCTGAGTGCGGCCCTGTCACGAGCCAAAAGTGGCGCGCGAGTAATAGTATGCCTTGCACGAGCGATACGACCCTGAAGATGCCTCGAATCAAAACACGTTCAACATGAAAGTTGTTTGTCTCGTCGAAACCGTTAAATTTACTTTTGGGCGCATCTTCACCCGAGGTCGTTTGTGGCTTGTTAGAGTCAAAAACCGAACCGATGTCTCGTACTTGCCTAAATCCGAGTTCGGTTAATGTTTGGAAAGATTAGGACGTGATCTTTTCTTGTACGGGAAGTCTAGCCGCCTCATCAATAGATGAGAAGTGACGGCCGATTGAATACACACAATCGCAAAATCAATCTACTTTTTACCCTAGTTTTGCATCTCTCCCTTGTTCTTTCTCTCTCGTTCTTCGTGTTGAAGGGCAGCGATCGTTGAGGCTATAGGGGCGAGCGAATTGACATAGGGAAGCCCATAGCCACCACACGTCTAGACGGGGTCCCTCACGGCCGCGTGGGGGTTTCGGATGCTCAAAAGCACCCGCCGGATTGCTTGCGTACCGCGCTTCCGGACGGGTCTCCTTCGACGTGAGCTGCGATGCATCATCCCCGGCGTCGAGGGTACACGTTGACCTGTTTGTGTGTGAACAACTTCATTTAGAGAAATTTTAACCTATTATTTAGATAGCTCCTCTAGTGAAAGAAAGAAGAATCAAATAAACATTATTTGTTCTTTTACCAGGCAGAGCATCAATGAATTTATGTCTAGTAAAGTGCCTTCTGCAACTGAACAATTTTGGAAGATATTGAACAGTTTTTGAATTGTATTAATATTATAACAAAACAAAACAAAACAGAAAAGAAAAAGGAAAAAAATCTGGAAGAAAATAGAGAAACTGTAAAAATGGAAAAATAAAACCAGTTCAAGAACCTTCCAAACGGTTCCCAAAACTGGAATCACTGTATTTATCTAAATGGGCCTACCCAATTCGATCGTTCGCCCGGCTGCTCTATATGAAGCGATGATAATGTGATGCAACGAGTATCACAAGGAAAATTCCCACACCGAAAAAAAAAAAATTCTATGTCAACGGTCATGCCGAGCGGACCATTCCATCAAGAGACGCTAATGAGAATTTCCTGCAACAGTTTTCACAGCAAAGAGCGATTTTAGTGCAACAGTGTTAGGATAGGTTATGAAACATTCTCGCCCGATTTTAGGAAGCTTCCGGGCCTGTTTCATTTCTTTTTATTTCTTCTATTTTTCGGTTCAGTTCAGGTTCTTGGAAGCTTCCAACGTTATTTGTTTCTATTTGTCTTTTCACTGTTTCCTGGTTTTTACATGTTTTTCAGTTATGTTTTTTATTTATTTTTATTTATAATTTATTTTCAAAATCATGGACAATTTTCAAAACAGTAAAAAAATTACGAACATTACATGCATTTGTGAACTTTTCCAAAATTCCCGTACGTTATTTGTTTTTGTGATTTGTTTCACTCTCACAAACATGTTTTTGTATTCATGATTATTTTAAAGTTCTACGGATATATTTCAAATTTGGGAACTGCATTTAATTCACTATTTCTTAAAAAAATGTGGTTTTTTTAATTCATGGACATTATTTGGTTTCGCGAGAACTTTCTGAATTCATGAACTTTTTTGAATTCTTGAACATTTTTTCAAATTCACTCTCAGGTTTTGAAATCATGAAATATTTTAGTTTGCCAAAAACATGTTTATTTCGAGAACAATTGCTTAATTGATGATCTTTTTTTATGTGGAAAGGTTTTTGAATTCACGATTTTTTTATTTGGTGAACAATTGTTCAGACTCATGATTATTTTTTGAAATCAGGACTTCTTTTTATTTTACGCAAACATTTTTCAATTCATCAAAAATTTCCAAATTCTGGAACATTTTTTGGTTTATATGTACTTCTTTTATTTGCACAAACAATGTTTTGAATTCATCAGCAATTTTCAAATTCAAAAATATTTTCTGAATTTTCAGTCTTTTAAGAACATTATGTTTGAGTATGAAGAAGATGCAACAGGAAACCTTTAAAAATACCCACAAAAGAGAGCAAATGACCGCTATAGGAAGCGAGCAAGCAATGTAGTGATGGCCATGGAATCTACTGCTAACTAGTCTAGATGGCAACTGAGGGTGCCGGAAACGTTGATCAGTTTTAAAAATAATAAACATCTATTAGATCAAATGTGATAAAAAAATCTTAAAATATTTAAGTAATGTTCGAATACCATGAATTTGTTTACAAATTTGGACAAACTTGTAAACGTCAGTTCTTTTGAAAAGGTGGACAAATATTTACCAAGGTGAACAATTATTGAAAGCATGACAATTTTTTTGAAATATGAACATTAAGGGAAAAACTACATGTATGTTGAACAATTTTGAAATATAAGTTGAACAATTATTCATATGTCGTGAACAAATTTTTAATACAAATTGAACAATTTGTGATTTACACCGAACAATTTTTAAATAAAATTGAACATTTTTTTCATATACTCTGGACTATTCTAAAATACACAATGAATAGTTTTTGGAATATTGAATATTTCTTAATATACGGTGGACATTTTCTTAAATATATGATGAATATCTTTTTAACTGAAGAAAGAAAATCAAAATAAAAAAAGTTAACAGAATAAAAACACATATTTATATAAAACAGAGAAGAAAAATAAAGAAAAAACAGAAATAACACAGTTTGTCATCGTATTAAAGTATTAATAAAAACACACTATGCTACATTTTCTTAATGTATTAATAGATCAAGCCTGGTAAGATATCTCAAAGAACAACAAAAAAGAACCAATAAGCGGAAATAAAAAACCAAAGGAACAAAATACAATAAAAATAAACATGAAAGAACCGTATGGAAAAAACTGAAAAGATAAAGCAAAATAAAAAAAGCAAAGGAAAAAAGGGGAGCATCAGTGTAGCATATGCTTCCGCGAACATGGCCGTCCAACCTGCGGGCACTGCACGCGATACCACGTCCTATGTCTCGCCTTTAGTGAGACTAGCAAATATGCCCGTGTGTTGCAACGGGAAAATATTTATCTTGCTCCTTGCCCAATAAGCATAACCCAAAACTTTCAACAGGTCGATGTCATATATTTCAACACGTCACCCCACCTTTAGTGCCTATCTTCCTTCTAACCCTCACCAACAATAGATAGTTGTGTTTACCTCGTCACAACGCATCCGAACGTCATCAATCCCACGACAATGAACTTGCCACCTCATGTCACACCTTTCATTGCACCCGCACATGGAATTTTTTCACAATGAAAACTTTAAAACACTAATATGATCAAAATGGATGTGATGCCTGCCCTCCAAGATTCACTCTGTGCATCCCCTCATATTCCTACCTCATATTCCTAACTGTTTTTGCACATGCCCGTGGTTCACTCATCAAATCAGGATTGGTCGGATCAAGGAACTGGGTTGCGGCACCTCGCCAGGGATGGAGGGCGCATTGAGGGCGGAGTGGGAGGAGCCGGCAAACGAACACAACACATAGATGTAATACTGTAGTTAAAAAAGTCTAATCTAATGTCTAAATGTATGTCCTTGTAATGACATGCTCCTCATGCCTCCAGTGGCTTGTTTCCCTCGTGACGTCTTGTAGTCTAGCTCTCAGCCGCTCCTTTTTCTATGGTGTGCCGTTGTCTACCTGTGCGTGACCATGATGACGTGTTTTTAGCCTTTTAGGACCACACACATTTGGAGCGTAAATTGCGAAAAACCATCACAATTGCGTCCGACAGTGCCAAAAGCCATCGTTTTCATAATAGTTTGTAAAAAACAACGATTTTGAGTAATTGCTTGCTAAAAGCCCTGAAAACGTCACTTGTACACATTTTGTCAAAAAAAAAAAACTGATAGCGGGGCCCATCCATCAGACCACATGGGATGGGATAACAGGGCGACACGTTCATAGTTTACCCCATTTGGGGTCCATCCTTCGTAGAAAGAAATCTCCCCACGAGCCAACAGCCTATGAAAAAACCATGCCCGATTGGGATGCCAATGCCTGGATTTGCCGCCACGCACGGTAGTCGGGAGGGCCGGCAACGGCACATGCCGGAGCTCCGCCGCCTCAAGCTCTCTTTTCGTGCGCGAGGAATCAAACCAGGACGCTACAGCAGACGGCTACTCTCCTGACCCACTGCTCTCCTAACCCCTATTGCCGGTCGGCGGCACAGCTGGGTGACGCGAGAAAAACGCAGATGGTGCCCACGTGGTGCAGGGACGGGGTGAGGACGACATGCTATTAAAATGGGACAACAGCGTGCGCCATGGTGTGTTGGTGCTGTGCACCGTGGTGCGCTGGCGCTGGAGTACACGCCCGGTAGCACCCTGGCCAACTTGATCCACTCCACCATGCCGCTGCTCACCTATCGCCATCGCCTGCGCGTCCTCCATGATGTAGCCGTTGCGCCGGAGCACCCCTTCAACGTGCTCCTCGACAGCGATGACCGCGTGCAGCTCTGTGGTCTGGGGTTGGCCTGTGATGGCACCTTCTTCCTCACTGTCGTTCCCGCCCATGGCTGTAGCGATCAGACCTCAAACAGTCTGATCTCTGTGCATCAGTGTCATCCCTGGATCAGTAATGCTGACACGCATAGTACTTGAAGGATTTATAACAGAGTAGCAATCACACACTTATTACATCGATAGTCCAACGATGAACTTATTACAATAAATATGGCTGAAGGCCATCTAATACGATAACAACGGAAGGCTTGGAAGATAAGTGAGTCCATCAACTCCGGCGGCATCACTGAGTATAGAACCACGACCTAAAAGGCATCTTACTCGTCGTCTGAAAAGTCTGCAACATGAAACGTTGCAGCCCAAAAACGGGTCAGCACATGGAATATGCTGGCAAGATAACACAAGAGAATGCAATGGAAGTAAAGCTATACTATATGCAATATGGCTGGTGGAAAGCTCTATGGTTACAGTTTTTTGCGTAAAGCCAATTTTTCCCTACTTCAAAGGAATAGATTTTAGTTAACTATCATGGTAGTTGAAACATCGTTGAGAAGATAGACATCCTCTCAACCCTAATTAAAATAATCATTAAACCCAACAATATTAAATTAGAGTAACATGATGAGATTCACATGAAAATCCAAGTACTAGATAGTCAAGACGTCCATAACCGGGGACACGGCTAATCATGATCAGTTTGTACACTCTGCAGAGGTTTATGCACTTTTCCCACAAGACTCGATCGCCTCCGTTTGGTTTCTCGCACTACATGGTGTTTGAGAAACGGATGACCGAGACATAGTCTTTCAGAAGCGCTAGCACCTTACGATCGGGCGGACCGTACCAACCTACATCCCCTACATCTGCTAGTCCACCACTGTAAGAGTTCGTGCAACTTACTCATACTATGCTATAGCCCATAATAGCATTGTGGCTGCACACGGAAGTTTCTAGTATGAATAATCTCATGATCCCTTTGAGCCTGGGTGGCGGTCCAAAAGAAAAACAGGCAATCACTGGAATACCCAGATGCCTCAATCCACCCAGATGTGTATTAATGTTGCCACCTTAAGTTGAACCATTAATTAACAAACTCACATCTGTCATGGATTTCACTCACCCAATCCACGTCTACGAGCATAGCATGTCCTAACAGCAAACATAGAAGTGACTCCCAAAGGTTTGAATGTAATGCAGGTAATAGGTACTACCTTAATCTACTTCCCAGTCCCACAAGTTAATTAATCCTATTCATGCAATGTGTGAGGGTTGAATTAATGCAATGAAAACTGGGTAATTGGAAAGTATTATCAAAGTGTTACTTGCCTTGCTGATGATCCGCAAAACCTAGAGACTCAAAGTAGCAAGCGGCGCACTCCGGGTACTCTATCACAATCAAACAAGCACACAATAAGTACTTAACTAATGCACGGGCAAAACTCAAATAAGAGATCTAACCAGAAAGTTCAACTTAAGAACTCCGGTTTGCAAAAGAATCAACTCGAAAGAAGCAACGAAACTCAAACTGCAAAAGAAACGAGCTCCGGTTTACTAGTTGGCCTAAAGTCAAATTTTACAGTAGCCAAAACTTTGTTCAAGTTGATTAAACGTAAATAGGGCATCGAGATGAAGATCAGGGATTTTGAAACACCTGATTGCGACTCTCGAGCGAAAAGAAAAACGAAAAACAAGATCAGGACAGAAAATCGCGATCGGAATAATCGCGGATAAATACCCCGAAAAAGAAAAACGGACGAACAGGCTAACGAACGAACGTTCGCTGTCTGCGGCTAACTGACGAAAACCGTTCGTTAAATCGAACGTACGGACGAACGTCCGCTAAATAACTAAACCGACGAAAACCGTTCGTTAAATCGAACGTACGGACGAACGTCCGCTAAATAACTAAACCGACGAAAACCATTCCGATCTAATATAATAAAACAGATCTACGGTTAAAAAAACCGAGCGGTTCTTTTAAAAAAACCGATGGCTACCTCGCGAACTCCGGCGGGATATCCGGCGGCGGCGGCGGCGGTCCGGCGACGACAACGGGGCGGCTAGGCGGCGGCTAGCGGGGCGGCGGCGGGCGGCGACGACGGCACACGGCGGCGGCGGCGGCGGCGCGAGCGAGGCGGCGGCGACGCGAAGGCGGCGGCGGCTTCGGGCGCTAGGGTTTCGAGCGGGGCGGCGCTGGTGGGCTAAGGCGAAACGGGCCGGCTCTGGCGCTTATAAAGCCCAGAGTCCGAGTCCTATACGAGTCCTGGCGCAGAAAAACTAACGAAAGAAATACTAAACGGACTCCAAAATTCGCGAAGTAAATTTTCACCGTCCTCTAATAATATTTAGGACAAAGTGAACATTTTTCCCGGACCTAAATGAAATTTGAAAAACGCGCATTTTTCCTATGTAAATAAATCCGCAAATAAATCCAGAAAAATACCAAAAGTGATTTTAACATTTTTCCTCCAATATTTCTGTTATTTTGGAGAATTCATATTATCTCCGCTCATATATTGTATTTAGAAATATTTTTAGGAGAGAAAAATAATTAGAATCACACTGTCCTCGTACCGGTATTCGAGCGAACTCAAATACGAAAACGGTAAAATTCCCAACTCTCTCCGTAGGTCCTTGAGTTGCTTAGAATTTCGAGGAACGCCACAAAAAAAAGCAAAAAGCATGTTATGCAAATATGATCTATGTATAACATTCCAAATTGAAAATTTGGGATGTTAAAGTGGCGCGTCGGCGATGGGCTCGCCGGGGTACACGGATACCCTCCGCATGGGCATCGTGTCCAAGATTATAAGTCCGACGTGTACGGCTTCGGCGTGGTGCTGCTTGAGGACGTCTAGCTGCCGGAGCGCCATGCCTGGACGGCCAGTACCTAGCGCAATGGTGTTGCCACTCGTGACGACGGCCCGGGTAGCGGGGCTCGTGGACAGCAGGCTAGGCGATGACCACGATGCCGTGGAGGCGGGCGACGTCGCACGGAAAAACGTCGATCGTGTCAGGCGCAGCTGGGGCTATGTCCGACGATGGCGGAGGTGCGAGCGACCTTCATGGAGAAGACGGCGAGGTCCATCGCAGGGACGGACCACGACGATATAATGTCGTCGACGCCCACTGCATACCAAACGACCCAATTTAGCACCATTGTGTTCGGATTGCCTTCTCCTCGGGGCCGATTACCAGGATATTGTTTTGATGCGGGAGAGGTAATTAAGAACTGGGGTGATATTTTGCTTGCTAATTCCAACGGACGGACTGGGATCAACTTCTCATAGATTTTATTTTTTGAGAAAAACAAAAGTATAAATAAAAGTCCAGGCATGGCTCGCATCCCATATGAGCCCTTCAACGCACAACTATATGGCACATGCCGGCTTAGCATACGTGTGTGCAAGCCAACCCATCATGTAGGAAACTTTAGCATAGGAAATAGATTGGTCCCTATTTTGGCCCGAATTGTGGATTTATTTTTAAATCTCAACTGTCTGTGTTTACGATTAACACAAAATCAACGGATATAAACGTGTGACTTATGGTGAACTATGAAAGCTTCCATCCTTTAATATTAATTAGGTATAGATAAGGACAGCTCGCATTAAGCGTGCCTCTGGCGGCTCTCTCATATTTCAAAATACTCAAAATAGCTATATTTATAAATTTCATTTACCGAAATTATAAATAGTCTTCATCACACGTTTAAAAAATATCCGTGTACTGTAGAAACTTGTTTTTTGTATTTTCTTTGAAACAATCATACCATTCAAAAAAATGTTGATGAATTTATTAGTTTTCAAAACATTAAAAAATTGTCTGCAATGTGTTCAAACATATTAATACATTGTAAAATCAAATTGCGTAGTTTGAAAAAAATGACGTGACATTTGAAAGATTGATCACTTGTTTTAAAAATATATATGTGGCATTTAAAAAGGACTCCACTACAAATCTTGTGTCAGATTTTTTATCATGGCAAATCGAACATTTTTGTGGCAATTTGCATGTTTCTTGGATGACTAATTCAGTTTGCAACTTTGGCAAACCCATCGCAGTTAATTTTTATTGTCAGGAAATTGCCATGCACGTTAACTAAATTTGCCATCCACATGTTATCTAAGTTTGCCATATAAAAGTTTCATATGCCATGCTTAAAGTCATCCGTTTAGCATTATTCATTAAAAACTGTTTATAAAATGTTCATGCACTGAAAGAAAAAAAAAACTTGGTGCCGCTAATAAAATTAAACATGTACTTAAAAAATCTTTATGATGTATTGCAAAAAATGTTCATCGTGTATTTACAAGATGTTCAATGTGTATCAAAAACTTGTTCTACTTGAATATGAAACATATAAATGTTTATTAAAAAAAGTTATACAAGAATTTGAAGAAAGTGGAAAAGGAAAATGGAAAATAAAACTGAAAAAACAAAAAAAAGAGGAAAACTGTTATATAAAAGTATAAAATGCATTAAAAGAAAAGATGAAGAAATCTTTACCTAATAATAAAGAAAATAGGGTTTCAGCTCGTCCGTCAAATAAAATACCCTCATAGTTGCTATAAATTACGCGCTATGCCACCCTTTAGTCAAGAAAACGATTCGTTCTTTTTTTCAAAGTCATCGTCCGGAACAGTTGTTTTATGAAGCTAATGCCCCATATCAATCACATACGTACGGATAGCTCAGTGGTCGAAGCTCATCAGATCCACCGCGCAAACCAGGGTTCGATCCCCAGGTAGTCCTATTTTCCTTCACCTTTTTCTCACCCACCTCCTCCCTCCCACATATGCTTTCATGGGCCGGCCCGTGGGGTGTGACGCCCCTTTTTTTTCATTTCGTTTTTTCTTTTCTCATTTCTGTTTTTGTTTTTCCTTCTTTAAATTAATTTGAGATTTTCAAATTACAAAAGGTTGCGAGTTTTGAGAAAAATATTCGAGAAATCATAGAATGTTTATGAATTCAAAAAATGTGCGAGAAATCATAAATTTTCCGTAGTTTTTTTGGTGATTACAAAACTGTTTGCAGATTATAAAAAAATCACAATTTTTCAAAATTTGTTCCCCAATTATAAAAAATGTTCATTGATACAAAAAAGGTTTGCTAACTCAGAAACAGTTCATGAATTCAAAAACTATGCATGCATTTCAAAAAATGTTCGTCTGAACAAAACAAATGTTCATGAATTCGAAAACTATTCATGCATTTCAAAAAAATTGTCTGAACAAAAAAAATGTTCATGCATTTAAAAAATGCCCAAAATTTTAAAACAAATGTTTGTCGATTAGAAAAAATATTCGTCGATTCAAAAGTATTTCATGTCTAGGATTTGGGTAGTGTTTGGAAAGTCTTTTTATGTCTAGGCGCTAGGAGTAGTTTGTGGTCATGAAATTTGTTTTTAAAGTTTTAAACATTCTCTTGCGCGGCACAATGACAAGTGTGCCATGCAGTGGCAAGCTCATTGCCTTGGGATTTACCACGTTGAATGCATTGCAATCACATGGACATCGCGTACATCATCAACGAGGGTGAAAAGAAAGATAAGTGAAAATATGGTGAGCCACCGTGTGAAAATAGAGGACGGTCATAATTTGAGGTATCGTGTCATATTTATTTGGCTAACGTGTAGCTTTTTTTGTCTCCCGTTGCAACGCACGGGCATGTTTGCTAGTACATGTAATGTTCTGAAATCGGTCCGATCCGGTCAAATGAACCTTCCCAAACCGCTCCTGGGAGCTACAGTGTTGTGCGAGTTCATTGGCGCAGCGAGCGGCAGGACAAGGGTGTGACTCGCAGTAAGTGAGAGATAACGCTTAAGTTATTGTTTTTCCTTCATAAAAAGAAATACGAAGTCCAATAGCTCGCAATCACTAATTGGGAGTACTCTTTCAAAAGATCACCCCCTTTACATGTCGTGACAATAGGCGTGCTGCATGTACGCCACTTCTCGCAACCATGAGTTTTCCCCTTTTTCATAGATCCATTTATTCAACATATTTTATCTTCTAAACCGTGCATCCAAATCAAAAACCTTTTCACCGTTGAATTCCTCGCGTTGAGATTTTCAAAACTAGATCCCGTGTTAATAGGATTTGACGAACCTTTTCTTCACGAAAGAAACTGGACGATAATAAACACCGTACGAAAAAACCGAATCAGGAGCACGTTATTTTTTTCCTTCCGTGCCTCTCGCGGAAGCAAAACCATGCCTCTCATAGGAAAAGAAAAAGAGAAAACGCCTTTTTTCGTTTCCGAGAGGCACGACACGAAAAAAAACATGTTTTTTTTTGTTTCCGAGAGGTACGGCCGTGCCTCTCATGGTAGAAAAAGAAAACAGAAAACACGTTTTTTCCCGTTTCCGAGAGGCGCAGCCGTGCCTCTCATGGAAGCAAACCGCGCCTCTCACGGAAACAAAATCATGCCTCTCACGGAAGAAAGTAAAAAAAAATAGAAAACCCATTTTTTTCGTTTCCGAGAGGCACGGCCATGCCTCTTGTGGAAGAAAAACCATGCCTCTAACAAATAAAACACGTCTTTTGCGCATTTTTTTTCTTTTTTGTCCAAAAGCTAAGATAGAATGGGGGAAAACCGAAAAGTAAAAAAATCTCAAAAAATCATCTAAAAAGCAGAAAACGCGTTTGGAAAAAAAATTCCGGAAGGAGTGCCCCTAGTGCGACATATGGCGATGTCTGAGAGCACGCCAAGTGGCGCTCTCAGCCCACCCATGTGATCGTTGGAAGGCTCCGGAAGGAGCGCTTCTTAACTGTTGCTCTCGCAATAGCTGAGCGTTGTGTTGTGTCCCACAAATATTTTTTGGGCTGGCCCAATGCATGCATGCAAACAACATTTTTTTCCTTTCCCTCTCCAACAAGAATGCACCTATTTTTTATAAAGTGCATTTTTATTTATTTGAAATGTAGCATTAAGAAAATACAAAGCATGATAAGCAACACACGTCACCCACATAACTAAGATGCAAACAACTAAATATCAATAGTCTGACAAAAGAAAGGGTAAAAACCAACATATCTTCAATAGTAAAGTCATATAAGATACTATGTCAAAGGAGTTAGTCGACCGATTCGGATATTATGCTACTACCCATGTTAAATAAAAACCTCTCTAGTCACCCACTCAAACCACATTCACAATGAATTAAATATTGAGTGATCCTTCATTCGGTGTAGCCTAGACCATGGACGAAGCCAATGTGTACAACGGAAAATGATCTGCAAAGGGGTAGAGTTTTTGCCAACGAAAAAAAAATCATTACTACAAACCCGAAGTGACCATAAGAAGACAGACACTTCCATACTTATTAGCATTCCAAACCTATTTAAATTTCCATTCAAAGAGTGATCTTAAATATTGGAAACACTTCTAGGATGATACAAATATGCTATTTGGATGACTGGCCATATAGAAAGTATAATCTTGTACTCAAAAACGTATTTCATTGTCTCGCCATGAGTGCAAATCCACACTTCTTGCTTCTTAGACAATTGCGATGAGCGAGGTTGTTATTGGTTAGCACAACTCCCCTCCGAAATACCAGACAAAAATCCTTAGACACCAAATGAAAAACTAAGCCTTTGGTGGAACCTTTGACTTTCTAATTATCTAGTTATTACCCACTTGTATCTCTAAGTCCATAGACGCCACGTACATAAAGTCGACTGCGGAGGACCCACATATAATGTGATTCCAGCTAAATGCATCCCGTTTTTCTAACAGGCTAATCGTGACCATCGGGAGAGATGATTTTACCATGGCATATGATGGGGTCTGATAACATCACGCTTGGATGATATATCTGATGATGCCGAACTGAGCATATGCACAAGAGTATCATTCTTATCGCATACAATGTGGTAAGAAGTTGATATTGTTCGGGAGACTAGAATTACCGAGCTACTTGTCCTCCTAGAAATGTATCTCTGAGCCGTCCTTTATCGTAAAACATCCAAAGCGGAATAACATTCATCACTTGTTCTAATTTTTCGATGAGCTATTTGAATAAAATTGGTTGGAAGCTCATAAGGACCCCTCTTATGAATTGTTCACTGTACAATATTAGTTGTAGTACAGCCTCTCCTACTCTTTAGAACTCGAAATATATCTATACATGATCCAAGGAAGAGGACGACATTGTTCCTATCTGGTACTCTGTCGGGATGTGGATTCTGCACCATCAACTTCAACCATTGATGTGGGTGCTGATGTAAAATAAGTTTTTTGACGGGCAATGAACTACTAGACGGAATTAGTTCGTTACCTTCTCAAGCGCGATGGTTCGCCTACGTGACGCTTTGACTATAGTTGCAATGTATTTTGGGTTGTGAAGGAATGAAAGTAGAGGCACGAAATGGGCTCTCGGTCAGAGACGTGAACCAAAGGTTGTGGCAAGAAAAGATGACATCCCCTAAGCGGCTAAGCGTAGACTGTATGGTACATGCAAACACGTGGATTTTCAGTCTAAGCATGGGAGCCGTTACTTAGGAATGTAGGCAGAAACTACAAGCACACATACACTGAAGGAAGTACAACCGAGTTGCACAAGCACACATACACTGAAGTCATAGAATGTTCTATATAACATTAAACAGTTCCAAGAAAAGGTGTACCACGTACACAAATACAAAGCACCAAATTAAGTTGTTAAGTATTTCCACAAAAGAAATTAAGTACGTTGAGCTAGAATGAAAGCGGCAGTCAATTATGTGGTAATATATGGATGTAAAATCGATCCAAGGATAAGCGTTTGAAATGAACAACGCTATGTTTCCTTCCATTTTTGTCAGTGCAAACTGTAGCATTAAGCCATGCAGCGCCTACAAATACCACCGCTCCCCACACCCATTCCCCATCCATCAATCCTCTCTTGTTTGCTACCTATCTTTCTCCGGCTGGCCGGCGGTGCAAGCAACAAATTAACGAAAGAAAGCATGGATGGGTCGTCCACTATGACAGTGCGGGAGGTGCTGTACATGTACTGCCTCGCACGGCAGGCATACGACCGGTTCGTCTCCGTGTGTGGCAACCCAGTGCAGGCCCAGAATGCAGTGGCATTGCTGGTGTGGCTGGATCAGGGCACCATCTCGGCCATCCACCACGTTCCCGGCATTGATGCCGGCGCTGTGGGCATCGTCGCGGAGGAGGCCAACGCCATCCTCGAGTGCTTGCGCTATCAGAGGCCCGTGCTCCCGCCCATCCCGCTCATCTCCGCACTGTGCATGCAGGGCGGCGTTTCCATCGAGCCGAGGTTCTTCGCCTTCCACCAGGACTTAGTTGTCCGTGGTGTTTCCCACTTCCTCGAGGGCGCCGGTAAGTTCATCTTCGACGACCGCCTCCAGGTCCTGCTGAGGAAGTCAGAGACCGGTCTGGTGGGTAACCCACCGGAGCTCATGGCGCCCTACAGCCCCCTTCCGGTTGATGTGCCTGAGGACTGCTGCTCCATGATGTTCATCACCTTCTCCAAGGGCATGCCTCTCCTCCACGAGGAGATCTTCGACTACTTTACGCAGTAAGTGGACTAATCGATCTAAACATAAAGTGTATAACTATATATTGATATAATAATATTTTCATCCATACGTGATGATTGGGATTGCATTATCAATCTACTACTAAGATTTGCATGCATCATGCATATGATGACTGGAATCGGACTTGGATGCCATTTTTGTCTGATGATGAGCAATTTGTCATGGATGGGTGCAGGAAATGGGGTGACTGCGTGGTGAGGGTGCTCATGGAGAAGACGACAGGGGGCACCATGCCCATGTATGGCCGGATCATCTTCAAAACAGAGGCGGTAGTGCAGATGGTGCTCAACGGCGAGAGGCTTGTCAAGATCTCCATTGACCAACGTCAGATCTGGTTGCGCAAGTATGTCCCCAAGCCAACCAACATTGCAGACGGATCCATCCGTCCATGAACAACACTGTCGTCTCTGCACAATCCTCAAGCAAGGCAATCAAATCTATCTACCTATCGATCTGCAATCGTAATGTTGTGGCCTAGGCCAATTAGAAGAAATATATTACAGCTTGAGAAAAAGATTGTAGCTCCTTAATTTGTTATTAAGAAACAATATCATGATGCCATCTCCTAGCTTGATATCCTTCCCTTACCCCCACAAACTTTGGTGCACAAAAGTTCTTTTTATTGATTGTAAAATGGCTCTACAGTTACACAACGGTCACCTATGTGAGATAACCCCCTCCCCGCGACCTTTTTTACTTGGACACTGACCACCTTGACCTTCCCCGTCCGCGGTCCCATACCAAGTGATTTTTACCATCCATCTCAACTTTACTTTTATTCTCCCTATAATCCTTGTTATTCCTCGTCTTTTTTCTCGTCACATGGCACCTCAGAGGTACATACTATGTTTGATCTGCAGAGGGAGTCCTGCCTAATTAAGCTTGATGTTCCCTTGTCAAAACAGAAGAAACCACATGTTGTTGCCTCAATATCCTTCGGTAACGTTTGTCCATGAAAATTCTAGGTTTTAGTTTCATATCGAATATTTACTAGCACCATTGATTACCTTTTCTTGTCATTCACCACTTCTAATAGCAACGGAAGATTTATTTTTGATTAGTTGGTCAATCCATCCATGTACATAACCAACTTGCATTGCTTTGCCATATGGCGGGGTTTCCCAAAAGTTGCGCCTAAAAATTTGTTGCAAGGCCATTTTGTTGGGTGCTTTAGAAAATTGTCGGTACCAAAGAAACCATATGATTTAATTGCGTAGCATGGTATTTTTTGCCCCCCCCCCCACCCAAAATAAACATGGGGCGCAAAAAGTGCCAGAATTTATTTTGAAAATGCGTATCAGACAGGACAAAAAGCACAAACATTCTATAATGTCCGTTCAACCATGTCATGAGTAGATCACCAGGTTGCACGACTATTACATTGACCACCTACCTGCATACACCTCCGGTCCAACAATCTATTGCCTAATTAAGCTTGTTGCTCCTTAGCCGGCATGGAATACATTTTTGCCAATGTCTCAATTCATGGAAAATATCCAAATTCTTGAACATTTTTTGGTTTTCAAGACCTTTTTTTATTTGCACGAACAATTGTTTGAATTCATGAGCAATTTTCAAACTCACAAATATTTTCTGAATTTTCAAACTTTTTAGATAGAACGTTTGATTATGAAAAATATGCTACAGGAAACCTTTGAATGCGCAAAAAAGAGAGCAAATGACCGCTACAGGAAGCGAGCAATCGATCTAGTGATGGCCATGGCGTTGAACTATTGACCTCACTAGATAGAAGTGTTACTAAGTAGTCTAGATGGCAACCGAGGGTGCCTGAAATACATATATGTTTTAAAAATGTTTTATCTTTTAAACCATGTATTCAAATCACAAACCATTTTCGCTGTCAGATTTCTCGCGTCGAGATTTATAAAAACTATATCATATGTTGATAGGTTTTGATGAACATTTTTTTCATGAAAAAATTGGGCGAAAAGCACCGTACGAAAAAACCGAACCAGGAGCACGTTATGTTTTTCCTTCCATGCCTCGCGCGGAAGCTTAACCATGCCTCTCATGGAACAAAAAAAAAGTTAAAACATTTTTTTTTGTTTCTGGGCACGTCCGTGCCTCTCGTGGAAGCAAAACCGTGCCTCTCATGGAAGAAAAAACAAAGAAAACACGTTTTTGTTTCTGAGAGGTACGGCCGTGCCTCTCATGGAAGGAAAGAAAAAGAGAAAATATAGTTTTTTTTTCTGTTTCCGAGAGGCACGGCCGTGCCTCTGCGGAAACAATAATCATGCCTCTCACAGAAGAAAGAAAAAAAAACACAAAACATGTTTTTTTGTCGTTTCCAAGAGGCACAAACATGCCTCTCGTGGAAAAGAAACCATGCGTCTCACGAAAAAAACACATTTTTCCGCAAATTTTTTTGTTTTTTTTTGTCAAAAAGCTTAGATAGACCGGTGGAAAACCGAAAAGAAAAGAAAACCCAAAAAACTATCTAAGAAGCCGAAAAGAAGTTTAGAAAAATAAATCGGAAGGAGTGCCCCGAGTGCGACACGTGGCGGTGGCTAAGAGCACACCAACTCGCGCTCCTAGCCCATTCCATGTGATCGTTGGGGAGTCTCCCGAAGGAGTGCTCCTTGAGTAGTTGCTCTTGCAATAGCTGAGCGTTGTGCTATGTTCCGCAAATATTTTTGGGCTGGTCCAATTTATGCATGCAAACAACATTTTTTTTCCTTAATCCTCTCCAACGAGAATGCACCTATTTTTTATAAAGTGCATTTTTATTCATTCGAAATGTAGCATTAAGAAAATACAAAGCATGATAAGCAACACACGTCACCAACATAACTAAGATGCAGAGAACTAAATAGCAAATGTCACCAACATAACTAAGATGCAGACAACTAAATAGCAAATGTCACCAACATAACTAAGATGCAGACAACTAAATAGCAATAGTCTGACAAAAGAAATGAATAAACCAATATATCACCAATAGTAAAGTCATATAAGACCAATACTATACTATGTCAAAGGAGTTACTCGACAGATTCGGATATTATGGTGCCACCCATGTTGATTAAAAATCTCGCTAGTCACCCACTCCAACCACATTCACAACGAATTAAATGTTGAGTGTAGTTCATTCCGTGTAGCGTACACCATGGACGAAGCTAATGTATACAACTGAAAATAATCTGCAAAGGGAAGAGTTTTTGCCAATGAAAACAAAATCATTTCTACAAACCCAAAGTGACCATAAGAAGGCAGACGCTTCCAAACTTATTAGCATTCCAAACCTATTTGAATTTCCATACAAAGAGTGACCTTAAATATTGGAAACACTTCTAGGATGATACAAATATACTATTTGGATGACTGGCCATGTAGAAAGTTTAATCTTGTACTGAAAAAGGTATTTCATTGTCTCGTCATGAGTACAAATCCACACTTCTTGTTTCTTTGCCAATTGCGACGAGCGAGGTTGTTATTGGTTAGCACAACTCCCCTCCGAAATACCACAAAAAAATCCTTAGATACAAAATGAAAATCTAAGCTTTTGGTGAAACCTTTGACTTTCAAATTATCTTGGTATTATCCTCTTGTATCTCTAAGTCCGTAGACGCCCCGTACATAAAGTAGACCGTGGAGGACCCAAATATAATGTCATTCCAACTAAACGCATCCCTTTCTTCTGTTAGGCTAATCGTGACCGTTCGAAGAGAAGATTTTACCATGGCATACGATGGGGTCCAATCAAATCCTATTTGAATGATATATCCGACCATGCTGAACTGAGCATATGCACAAGAGTATCATTCTTATCGCATACAATGTGGTAAGAAGTTTGATATTGTTCGGGTGACTATAATTGCAGAGCTACTTGTCCTCCTAGAAATGTATCTTTGAGCCGTCCTTTATCGTAAAACATCCAAAGTGGAATAAAATTCATCACTTGTTTTAATTTTTCGATGAGCTGTTTGAATAAAATTGGTTGGAAGCTCATAAAGTGGGACCCCTCTTATGAATTGTTAACTGTACAATATTAGTTGTATTATCGCCTCTCCTACTCTTTAGAACTCGAAATATATCTATAGATGATCCAAGGAAGAGGACGACATTGTTCCTATCTGGTACTATCTCGGGACGGGGATTCTGCACCACAACTTCAACCATTGATGAGGGTGCTGATGTAAAATAAGTTTTTTGACGGGAAATGAACTACTAGACGGAATTAGTTCGTTACCTGCTCAGGCGCGATGGTGCGCCTACGTGGCGCTTTTTTACGTTTCCAAGAGGCATGATGACTGCTAGGACTATGTCGGTTTTCCCCCAAAGAGGAAGGGATGATGTAGTGTAGCAGCGGTAGGTATTTCCCTCAGTGATGAAACCAAGGTTATCGAACCAGTAGGAGAACCAAGCAACACAACATAGTCAACACCTGCACACAAATAACAAATACTCGCAACCCGACGTGTAAAAGGGGTTGTCAATCCCTTTTGGGTAACAGACGTGGTAGAGTTGTAAATATTGATAGATCGAACGCCAAATAAGATAAATTGCAGCAAGGTATGTGGGGTTTTTTGATTTAATAAATCTGAAAACAAAAGCAAAGGAAAATAGATTGCAAAGGCAAATAATATGAGAAAGAGACCCGGGGGCCGTTGATTTCACTAGTGGCTTCTCTCGAGAAAATAACAAATGGTGGGAAAACAATTACTGTTGGGCAATTGATAGAACTTCAAATAATTTTGACGATATCTAGGCAATGATCATTATATTGTTGGGGAACGTAGTATTTAAAAAATTTCCTACGATCACGCATGTTGGGGAACGTTGCATGGGAAACAAAATTTTTTCCTACGTTCACCAAGATCAATCTAGGAGATGCTACTACGAGAGGAGAGTTGGATCCACGTACCCTTGTAGATCGCTAAGCGGAAGCGTTAAGAACGCGGTTGATGGAGTCGTACTCGCCGCGATTCAGATCGTCGAAGATCCTAGCACCGAAGCAACGGTGCCTCCGCGTTCTTCACACGTACGGCTCGGGGACGTCTCCTCCTTCTTGATCCAGCAAGGGGTGGAGGAGAGGTTGATGGAGAGACCGGCAGCACGACGGCGTGGTGGTGATGGTGGAGGAGGATTCCAGCAGGGCTTCGCCTAAGCACTGCGGGAAGACGAATATGTTGTGGGAGAGGAAGGGCAGCACCGAGGCACAAACGTGTGTTGGCTGCCCTCCCTCTGCCCCTCTATATATAGGGGGAATAGATAGGAGGGGGGCGCCCTAGGGTTTCCCCTAGGGGGGCCGGCGGCCAGGGCAGTGGGGGGG
>LR738712.1:904102610-904115089 GCA_902687465.1 Secale cereale | reverse complement strand
GGGGGGGCGGCGGCCAAGGGCTGCGCAGGCCCTAGGGTTTCCCCCCCTAGGTGCCTTGCCCCCCAAGCCAGGGGGTGCGGCTGCCCTAGGAGGGGCCAGCCCCCCATGCGCCATAGGAGAGGGCCCAGGGGGGGCGCACAGCCCTAAGAGGGCTGTGGTGTCCCCCCTTTGTGGCCCATTAGGCCCAAAACCACTTCCGGGACCCCCGAAACCCTTTTCGGTAATCCGCCGATTTCCCGATGCTCCCCGGAACACTTCCGGACTCCGAAACCTTTCATCCTATATATCAATCTTCGTCCCCGGACCATTCCGGAGACCCTCGTCACGTCCGGGATCTCATCCGGGACTCCGAACAACCTTCGGTAACCATGCACTGTTCTCACTAACAACCCTAGCGTCACCGAACCTTAAGTGTGTAGACCCTGCGGGTTCGGAAACCATGTAGACATGACCGAGACACTCCCAGGTCAATAACCAATAGCGGGATCTGGATACCCATATTGGTTCCCACATGTTTCTCGATGATCTCATCGGATGAACCACGATGTCAAGGATTCAAGCAATCCTGTATACAGTTCCCTTTGTCTCGTCGGTATGTTACTTGCCCGAGATTCGATCGTCGGTATCTGTATACCTAGTTCAATCTCGTTACCGGCAAGTCTCTTTACTCGTTACCGTAATACATAATCCCGTGACCAACTACTTAGTCACTTTGAGCTCATTGAGATGACGTATTACCGAGTGGGCCCGGAGATACCTCTCCGTCACACGGAGTGACAAATCCCAGTCTCGATCCATGTCAACTCAACAGACACCCTCGGAGATACCTGTAGAGTACCTTTATAGTCACCCAGTTACGTTGTGACGTTTGGCACACACAAAGCACTCCTACGGTGTCAGTGAGTTACATGACCTCATGGTCATAGGAACTTATACTTGACATGCAGAAAACTATAGCGATAACTGACACGATCAAAAGCTATGTTTAACGTTTGGGTCTCGTCCATCACATCATTCTCCTAATGATGTGATCCCATTATCAAATGACAACTCATGTCTATGACCTGGAAACCGCGGTCATCTTTGATCAACGAGCTAGTCCTGTAGAGGCTCACTAGGGACACAAAGTCTGTCTATTCATCCACACATGTATTTGAGTTTCCAATCAATACAGTTATAGCATGGATAATAAACGATTATCATGAACAAGGAAATATAATAATAACTCTTTTATTATTGCCTCTAGGGCATATATCCAACAACGCAAGATCTATCTAGGAGAAGCATATCAAGAAGCGGGGAGAGTGTGTCCACGTACCCTCGTAGACTGAAAGCGGAAGCGTTTAGTAACGCGGATGATGTAGTCGAACGTCTTCACGATTCAACCGATCCAAGCACCGAACGTACGGCACCTCCGTGTTCAGCACACGTTCAGAACGATGACGTCCCACGAGCTCTTGATCCAGCAGAGGCTCGAGGGAGAGTTCTGGCAGCACGACGACATGTTGACGGTGTTGATGATGTTATCTGCGCAGGGCTTCGCCTAAGCACTAGGACAATATGACCGAGGTGTTGAACTGTGAAGGGGGACACCGCACACGGCTAAAAGATCAACTTTTGTGTTCTAGGGTGTCCCCCTTCCCACGTATATAAAGGAGGAGGAGGAGGAGGCCGGCCGACCCTAGGGCGCGCCAAAGAAGGGAGTCCTACTAGAACTTCCTAGTCCTAGTAGGATTCTTTCCAAGGAAGAAAGGGGAAGGAAGGAGATGGAGAGAAGGAGAAGGAAAGAGGGGGGCGCCGCCTCCTCCCTAGTCCAATTCGGACTTGCCATGGGGGGGAGGGGGCGGCCTCCCCTTGTGGCCCTTCCTCTCTCTCCCCTAAGGCCCATGAAGACCCATTAGTTCCCCCGAGGGTTCCGAGAACCCCCCGGCACTCCGATAGTTATCCAATACCCATCGGAACACATCCGGTGTCCGAATAACATCATCCAATATATCATTCTTCATGTATCAACCATTTCGAGACTCCTCGTCATGTCCGTTATCTCATCCGGGACTTCGAACAATCTTCGGTCATCAAAAACACATAACTCATAATACAAATCGTCATCGAACGTTAAGCGTGCGGACCTACGGGTTCGAGAACTATGTAGACATGACTGAGACACATCTCCGGTCAATAACCAATAGCGGAACCTGGATGCTCATCTTGGCTCCTACATATTCTATGAAGATCTTTATCGGTCAAACCGCATAACAACATACGTTGTTCTCTTTGTCATCAGTATGTTACTTGCCCAAGATTCGATCGTCGGTATCACCATACCTAGTTAATCTCATTACCGGCAAGTCTTTTTACTCGTTCCGTAATACATCATCTCATGACTAACTCATTAGTCATTTGCTTGCAAGGCTTATTATGATGTGTATTACCGAGAGGGCCCAGAGATACCTCTCCGACACTCGGAGTGACAAATCCTATTCTTGATCTATGCCAACACCACGAACACCTTCGAAGACACCTGTAGAGCATCTTTATAATCACCCAATTTTGGTGTGACGTTTGATAGCACACAAGGTGTTCCTCCGGTATTCGGGAGTTGCATAATCTCATAGTCATAGGAACATGTATAAGTCATGAAGAAAGCAATAGCAGTAAAACTAAACGATCATAGTGCTAAGCTAACGGATGGGTCTTGTCCATCACATCATTCTCCTAATGATGTGACCCCGTTGATCAAATGACAACTCATGTCTATGGCTAGGAAACATAACCATCTTTGATCAATGAGCTAGTCTAGTAGAGACATACTAGGGACACTCTGTTTTGTCTATGTATTCACACATGTACTAAGTTTCCAGTTAATACAATTCTAGCATGAATAATAAACATTTATCATGATATAAGGTAATATAAATAACAAATTTATTATTGCCTCTAGGGCATATTTCCTTCAGTCTCCCACTTGCACTAGAGTCAATAAACTAGATTACATAGTAATGATTTTAACACCCATGGAGTCTTGGTGCTGATAATGTTTTGCTCGTGGAAGAGGCTTAGTCAACGGGTCTCTGACATTCAGATCCGTATGTGTTTTGCAAATCTCTATGTCTCCCTCCTTGACTTGATCGCGAATGGAGTTGAAACGTCTCTTGATGTGCTTGATTATCTTGTGAAACCTGGATTCCTTCGCCAAGGCTATTGCTCCACTGTTGTAACAAAAGATTTTCATTGGACCCGATGCACTAGGTATTACACCTAGATCGGCTAAGTACTCCTTCATCCAGACTCCTTCATTTGCTGCTTCCAAAGCAGTTATGTCCTCCACTTCACACGTAGATCCCCCCACGACGCTCTATTTGGATCTGCACCAACTGACAGCTCCACCGTTCAACAAAAATATGTATCCAGTTTGTGACTTAGAGTCATCCGGATCAGTGTCAAAGCTTGCATCGACGTAACCATTTATGACGAGCTCTTTGTCACCTCCATAAATGAGAAACATATCCTTCATCCTTTTCAGGTATTTCAGGATGTTCTTGACCACTGTCCAGTGATCCACTCCTGGATTACTTTGGTACCTCCCTGCTAGACTTATAGCAAGGCACACATCAGGTATGGTACACAACATTGCATACATGATAGAACCTATGGCTGAAGCATAGGGAATGACTTTCATTTTCTATCTATCTTCTGCAGTGGTCGGGCATTGAGTCTGACCCAACTTCACACCTTGTAACACAGGCAAGAACCCTTTCTTTGACTGATCCATTTTGAAATTCTATAGATCTTGATGCCAAATATATAAGCAGCTTCACCGAGGTCTTGCATTGATAAATTCTTATTCAAGTATCCTTTTATGATATCCAGAAATTCTACGTCATTTCCAATCAACAATATGTCATCTACATATAATATCAGAAATGCTACAGATCTCCCACTCAATTTCTTGTAAATATAGGCTTCTCCAAAAGTCTGTATAAAAGCATATGCTTTGATTACCTCATCAAAGCGTATATTCCAACTCCGAGATGCTTGCACCAGTCTATAGATGGATCGCTGGAGCTTGCACACTTTTATGATAGGTCGGCAATGGTGACTTTTTCCCAACACACGTCAGTAGGGAATTTTGGTGCATGGTGTAGTGTGAGGATATTATCACCAATGTGGGATCCGCTCTTTCCGCTATAAAAACTACTCCAAATACCCCTACTACTAAATTTTCTAAGTTCATGTATGTCCCTAAAGACAAGGGTGAAACATCTAGAATTGCGGATCTCAAATCCATAAGTGTTGACCCTAATTTTCTTACTTTTGCAAGAGACCCTTTTGACACTTTAGAGTTTCTTGATTTCTTGCCCAAGAGTTTGATTATTAATAGGGACAAAGAGGTGCCTAAGAATCATAAGTGCTTAATCAAAGAATTGCCTTCCAAAGATGGCAATACCTAGATTTATCTTGTATCGTGCCTAGCTAGGGGCGTAAAACGATAGCGCTTGTTGGGAGGCAACCCAATTTTACATTTTTTTGTTTTTGTTGATGTTAGGGAATAAATATTTCATCTAGCATCTGATTAGATGTGGTTTCATGTTTTTTTTAGTGTTTGTGCCAAGTAAATCCTTTGGGAAGGCATGTGTGAAGTTTATGTGATCTTGCTGTGAAAAACATAATCGTTAGTGCTCGCTAAAGTAGTCGTCAGATTTTACTAGAGCGTGCTATTTAGTTGATTCTTTTTGCAGATGATTAGTAGACAAATTCCTCAAATTTACCAATTTAGTTCGAATTTTTTGGAGTTACAGAAGTAGGCGAAACCTATAGATTACTACAGACTGTTCTGTTTTTGACAGATTCTGTTTTTCGTGTGTTGTTTGCTTATTTCGATGCATCTATGAGTAGTATTGGAGGATATGAACCATAGAGAAGTTGGAATACATTAGGTTAACACCAATATAAACAAAGAATTAATTCATTGCTGCACCTTTGAGTAGTGGTTTTCTTTCTTATAATAACGGAGCTCACGAGAATTTTTGTCTAAGTTTTGTGTTGTGAAGTTTTCAAGTTTTGAGTATTGCTTTGATGGACTATGGAACAAGGAGTAGCAAAGTCCTAAGCTTGGGGATGCCCATGGCACCCCATGTAAATTAAAGATAATCAAAAGCCTAAGCTTGGGGATGCCCCGGGAAGGCATCCCCTCTTTCTTCTTCATCCATCGGTAACTATACTTGGAGCTATATTTTTATTCGCAACATGATATGTGTTTTGCTTGGAGCGTCTTGTATAATTTGAGTCTTTGCTTCTTAGTTTGTCACAATCATCCTTGCTGGACACACCTATTTGAGAGAGTTAAATATGGCCTAGAAATTGTTAGAACACTCTATGTGCTTCACTTATATCTTTTGAGTTGAATAGTTTTTGCTCTAGTGCTTCACTTATATCTTTTAGAGCACGATGGTGGTAATATTTTTTAGAAATTTTTGAACTCTCATGCTTCACTTATATCTATTTGAGAGTCTACTAAAACATCATGGTAATGTTTTTAGGCTAAAGAAACTAGTCTTCACATGATAGACATCCAATGTCAATGTAGTAAAAATTTTCACACCAAGTGCATTGAATAGAATGAGATGTTGGATGCTTGGTAATTGTTTTGAGATATGAGGATAATGATATTAGAGTCATGCTAGTGGAGTTATTATGAAATTGAGAAATACTTATGTTAAGGTTAGTGATTCCCGTAGCATGCACATATGGTGAACCGCTATGTGACGAAGTTAGAGCATGAGGTATTTGTAGAGTGCCAACCTTTGTGTGGAGGTCGGGGGCGCGCGATGGTTAACTACTACCAACATCCCCCCTAGGAGCATGCGTTGATTGCTTTGTTTAGATGACTCGTAGATTTTTGCAATAAGTATATGAGTTCTTATGACTAATGTTGAGTCCATGGATTATACGCACTCTCACCCTTCCACCGTTGCTAGCCTCTCTTGTACCGCGCAACTTTAGCCTGTACCATAAACCCACTATATATCCTTCCTCAAAACAGCCACCATATTATTCCTCAAAACAGCCACCATACCTACCTATCATGGCATTTCCATAGCCATTCCGAGATATATTGCCATGCAACTTTCCACCGTTCCGTTCATATGACACACATCATATTGTCATATTGCCATGCATGATCATGTAGTTGACATCGTATTTGTGGCAAGGCCACCATGCATAACTTTTCATACATGTCACTCTTGTTTCATTGCACATCCCGGTACACCGTCGGAGGCATCCATATAGAGTCATACTTTGTTGTTGTAGTATCGAGTTGTAATATCGAGTTGTAATAAAAGTGTGATGATCATCATTATTAGAGCATTGTCCCATGGGAGGAAAGGCTAAATCTATAAAGCCCCTCCGCAAAAAAAAAAGAAAAAAAAGAAAGGCCCAAAAAAGAAAAAAAAGAAAAAAAAGAAAAAAAGAAAAGAAAAAAAGGGAAAATTGCTACTATCTTTTTTTCACACTTGTGCTTCAAAGTAGCGCCATGTTATTCATTGTAGAGATTCCCATGTTTAGTCACTTTCTTATACTAGTGGGAATTTTCGTTATAGAACTTGGCTTGTATATTCCAACGATGATGCCTATATACAATGACCATGCCTAGATAGTCTCATAATTATTCGCTTTTCTATCATTTGCTTGACAGTAATTTGTTTACCCGCCGTAGAATATCGCTATCATGAGAGAAGCCACTAGAGAACACTATGGCCCCCGGGTCTATTCTCAACATATCAATCTACATCTACTTTACTTTTACCGCTTTTATTTGCTGTTCTTATAAACCAAAAATACCAAAAAATATAATCTATCATCTCTATCAGATCTCACTTTCGTAAGTGACCGTAAAGGGATTGACAACCCCTTATCGCGTTGGCTGCGAAGTTCTTATTTGTTTGTGCAGGTGCGATGGACTCGCGCGTGGTCTCTTACTGGATTGATACCTTAGTTCTCAAAAACTTAGGGAAATACTTACGCTACTGTGCTGCATCTCCCTTTCCTCTTCGGGGGAATACAACGTAAGCTCGAGAAGTAGTAAGAAGAATTTCTGGCGCCGTTGCCGAGGAGGCTTACGCAAAAGTCATATACCAAGTAACTATTACATAACCAACTTGCATTGCTTTGCCATATTACAGGGTTTCCCAAAAGTTGCACCTAAAAAATTTCTTGCAAGGCCATTTTGTTGGGTGCTTTAGGAAATTATCGGAATCAAAGAAACCATATCATTTAATTGCGTGGCATGGTATTTTTTGCCCCCCCCAGATAAACTTGGGGCACAAAAAGTGCCAGGATTTATTTTGAAATTGTGTATCAGACGACAAAAAGCACAAACATTCTATAATGTCCGTTCGACCATGTCGTGAGTAGATCACCAGGTTGCACTACTATTACATTGACCACCTACCTGCATACACCTCCGGTCCAACAATCTACTGCCTAATTAAGCTTGTTGCTCCTTAGCCGGCATGGAATACATCTATGTCAATGTCTCAATTCATGGAAAATATCCAAATTCTTGAACATTTATTTGTTTTCAAGAACTTTTTTTCCTTGCACGAACAATTGTTTGAATTCATGAGCAGTTTTCAAACTAACATATATTTTCTAAATTTTCAAACTTTTTAAATAGAAGGTTTGATTATGAAAAATATGCTACAGGAAACCTTTGGAAAATAGCCACAAAAAGCGAGCAAATGACCGCTACAGGGAGCGAGCAATCGATCTAGTGATGGCCATGGAGTCGAACTACTGACCTCACTAGATAGAAGTGTTACTAAGTAGTCTAGATGGCAATCGAGGGTGCCTGAAATACGTATAAGTTTTAAAAATGTTTTATCTAACAAACCATCTATGCAAATCACAAACCGTCTTCGCTGTCGTATTTCTCGCGTCGAGATTTATAAAAACTATATCACATGTTGATAGGTTTTGATGAACATTTTTTTCATGAAAAAATTGGGCGAAAAGCACCGTACAAAAAAACTGAACCAGGAACACGTTATGTTTTTCCTTCCATGCCTCGCGCGGAAGCTTAACCATGCCTCTCATGGAACAAAAAAAAGTTAAAACGCTTTTTTCGTTTCTCAGTGGCACGTCCGTGCCTCTCGTGGAAGCAAAACAGTGCCTCTCATGGAAGAAAAAAAAAAGAAAACACTTTTTTGTTTCTGAGAGGTACGGCCGTGCCTCTCGCGGAAACAATAATCATGCCTCTAACAGAAGAAAGAAAAAAAACACAAAACATGTGTTTTTGTCGTTTCCAAGAGGCACATACATGCCTCTCGCGGAAAAGAAACCTTGCATCTAACTAAAAAAAAACACATTTTTCCGCACTTTTTTTGATTTTTTTGTCGAAAAGCTTAGATAGACCAGTGGAAAACCGAAAAGAAAAAAAACCCACAAAACTATCTAAAAAGCCGAAAACAAGTTTAGAAAAAAAATCGGAAGGAGTGCCCCGAGTGGGACACGTGGCGGTGGCTAAGAGCACGCCAACTCGCGCTCTTAGCCCATTCCGTGTGATCGTTGGGGAGGCTCCCGTAGGAGCGCTCCTTGAGTAGTTTCTCTTGCAATAGCTGAGCGTTGTGCTATGTTCCGCAAATATTTTTGGGCTGGTCCAATGTATGCATGCAAACAACATTTTTCTTCCTTGATCCTCTCCAACGAGAATGCACCTATTTTTTATAAAGTGCATTTTTATTCATTCGAAATGTAGCATTAAGAAAATACAAAGCATGATAAGCAACATACGTCACCAACATAACTAAGATGCAGATAACTAAATAGCCAATGTCACCAACATAACTAAGATGCAGACAACTAAATAGCAATAGTCCGACAAAAGAAATGAATAAACCAACATATCGCCAATAGTAAAGTCATATAAGACCAATACTATTCTATGTCAAAGGAGTTACTCGAGAGATTCGGATATTATGGTGCCACCCATGTTGATTAAAAATCTCGCTAGTCACCCACTCCAACCACATTCACAACGAATTAAATGTTGAGTGGTACTTCATTCCGTGTAGCATACACCATGGATGAAGCTAATGTGTACAACTGAAAAATAATCTGGAAAGGGAAGAGTTTTTGCCAACGAAAACAAAATCATTTCTACAAACCCAAAGTGACCATAAGAAGGCAGACGCTTCCATACTTATTAGCATTCCAAACCTATTTGAATTTCCATACAAAGAGTGACCTTATATATTGGAAACACTTCTCGGATGATACAAATATACTATTTGGATGACTGGCCATGTAGAAAGTTTAATTGTAACACCCCAAATTTTTGAGTTGGTTTTCTTTTTAAATTTTGGCCTTTTGGAAGAGTGTTATTTTATCTTTTCTTAAACCTCTTCTAAAATCTTTCTGGCCAAGGTTTTTGGAGATTTCACAAGCTTGGTTTTTGACCTTGAAGATCTTCTCTTGGGTTGGCTCAAGCCCAAGTTGAATTTCAAAGAGGTTGGTTGCTTTCTCCCCTACTTGAGTTTTGTCTTTCAAATTTGGTCTTGGACTTATCCTCCCCTCCAACCTTCACCTTGCCATGACCCCAACAGAAATATTTCTCTCCAAGACTCTCTTCACACCTTAGGACAAGTCTTTCATCAATTCCAGTAAGTTTTAACCTTATTGGGATTTTTCTTCTATTTATTTTATTCCAAAAACTAATTCTGTCTTTTATAGTGGACCTTGGTGATTTACAAAGGAACCACCATGCCTAACTTGTTGTTTGATTCCAAACCAACTCTCCTAGATAGTCTTTAGTACCCACAACCTAGATCCATCTTGTTCACTGGTCCATAGTTCAAAATTTTCAAATTTTACCTGCTGCAAGTTTGGACCAGATTTGCAAAATTTGGTGAAATCCATATTTATCTCCTTACAAAAATCCTGTGAAAAATCAGGTAGCCTCTAGATGCATCAAGAGGCCACTCCACGAAATATCAGCACCAGAAATATTTCACACATGCCAGAAACATTTCATCAAACACTTAGCATACACTGTACTGTCATCTGTTAACTGAAACTATCGACATACAGTTCGACAGTTCGTCAGTTTCGTCAGTTTCATCAGGCGCAGCGACAAACCTCGCCAGTACCCCCTTGGCCCGACGCTGCACTGCACCTTCTTCTTATCCAGTGCGCCGCACGCTCGCTTGGCCACTTCTGGGTGTCGGTGCCGCTCTGGCCCGACCACGCCGGCGACATCCGCGGCAACAGTACCGCCCGTGGTGGCTGACAGAAGCAACCCCGCAGCTCGACGCCGTTTAGCGCCGCCCAAATCACCCCAGCACTCCGCGTGTCCACCTCCAGTGCCAGCGCACGCCTGCCGCACCGTCGCCGTGGCCTGGCACGCGCAGAGCGCGGTTTCTGCCGCCGACGTGCCGCGCGGTGGTTCCGTCGAGGGCAGCCCGTAACTCCCTCTCCCCTGCTAAGTTAGGTGCGGGAATGGAACCACTACACCCCCTAGACGATGCTCAAGCCCCTAACTCCGTCGTTCGACCACTGCAGCACCGTAATCGACTCGCCGGACTTATCCATTCACGGCAACCACCTCGGGCCGACTATATAAGGCACCCCCGAGCTCGTTCTCGAGCCCGCACTCCTTCACTACCTCCCTAGACCACGCCCAGCCTCTGGAAGAGCCTCGAGGGGCCCTCCTTCCCCAACTCCGGCCAACTCCCCCCGCCTCGGGCTCCAGCATCGTTCACTCCGGTGAGAGCTTCTCCGCCGCCGTGGACTCGAGCGTAGCACCCTGGCACCCACCTAGACCTAACCCCCACCTTAATTTGATCCCAGGAGCCCTCTCCGACGAGGACCACGACCACCCGAGCCGCCGTCCGCCGGAGACAGGGTCGCCGTCGACGTGGGGCTCGCCGACACTCCACTCCACCACCGTTCGACGCGGAAGACCACCGAGAAGCCGTACGTATCACTCCCCTCCCCTAACTTGCCGTGGATCGACGCCGGCGATCACCGCAGCACCGGCGCCGACGCGGCTCTGTTTCCAGTTTTCAAACCCGACAAGTGGGGCCCCTTGTCAGCCTCACACCTCTACCCTCCGAACCGTTTTCTGAAAGCGCATTCGGGCAAAATACGTTTTCTCTTGCAGTTGACGTACTGCGTACCGGTTCGCTTTGCTGTTTTCTGTTCTAGCCCCTAGAACTTTTCTGTTTCATTACAGATGAGTCCCTGGACAGAAACTCTAATATCTTTTAAACTAAAAATGATTTTGAGTTGATTCTTTTTCTGTCCTCTTTAGTTTTCTGCCTAGTTTTTTGTCATATTTATGTGGAAATTTTTGGAGCAACTTTATTTGCACGCGCGGTATTTATGTTAGTATTTATTTGTTTGAATACATAGATACCGGAGGCCGTGACGGAGACGCGAACCACACCGAGTTAGGCTCCGACTTTTCAGAACCAGGCAAGCATGTTTGAACTTTTGATATGATGAGTGTGTTGCATGTTTACTCGAGTAGTCCGTTTCATAAGCATGACCATATGGACATAAGTGTATGGTTATATTTCATGCTAGCAAGCTTCGGGTGAGCCCCGAAGGAAAATGTTTGAACCACCTCGATCATATGGTGATATGATGGGTGGAATGCTGGTATTGTTGGAGCATGCCAGTAGTTGGTTAACTCAGTATCAACGGAGATCATGTCATGATTCCGTTCGTCTCCTTTTTTGGTACTATCATAGGCCGTCCGTTGGGATTATGGTCTAGTCAGTTGTAAACCACTTCCCGAGTACACACCAAGTAGAGGGGCCGGGATGAGGGTTCCATAGCCCTGGATTAAAGCCCGTCATCCGGTCAGGGGGCATGGGTGTTTTCGGTTGGGACCGAGAGGGGGGCACCCCTTAGAGCGCGCATATATAAATTTGATCCCATGCTATTCGAGGTTGTAGCCTCCCCGTCTTAAAGTTTTTCGTGAATGTCGTCGCGGGTGATTCCAGACGACAGGAGGTTAAATGGGTGTGTACTGGTTAGTTGGGTTTCTACTAAAATACTGTAGACGGAACTAGTCCCCGTGGCTAATAGAATCCGTTGGCTATGAGTCAATAGTACAAGCTCTGTAGAGTTAAATTCATTCGGTAGCCATGTTTATGGCCTAGGGTAAATCTTCAGGACAACCCGGTGACCATCTCTAGTAAATTCTTGTTGGCAACCAGAGTAGTGTTTTCGTCAAGTTCATTTGGAAGATGAACTCACCAACTATCTCTGAATTAAATTTACTTCCAGAAGTATTTCATCATTATACCCTTGTTCTATATAAGCCCTTTATGTGATGTCGCCCAGACATCCGAATGTGGCATTCTTTTTATTTATAAGCCCTTTATGTGATGTCGCCCAGACGTCCGACTGTGGCATTCTTTTTATTTATAAGCCCTTTATGTGATGTCGCCCAGACGTCCGACTTTGGCATT
>LR738712.1:904045894-904095111 GCA_902687465.1 Secale cereale | reverse complement strand
CAGGCGCCCTGTGGGCGCCCCCCCCCCCTGGGCCGCGCCGGGGGGCGCCTGGGCCCCCCGAGGCTCCCCCGGTGCCCTACTTTGGCATATATTTAAAGGGTCCTCCGTAACCCTCAGAATAGGAACTCTTTTCGCGATCCCATCTCTGTTCTGCCGCCGCCGCCGCTTCCAAGATCGGGAGCACCAGGAGAACTCTTCCCGGCACCCTGCCGGAGGGGAGGATCACCACCGGGAGCTTCTCCACCACCATGGACGCCTCCCGGATGACTCGTGAGTAGTCTCCCTTGGACCATGAGTCCATGACCAGTAGCTATGTGATGTTCTCCTCCCGTTCTTGTGTTTCACTAATTAGTCCACGTGAGCTGCCCTACATGATCGAGGCACCTATGTAATCCTTATGCTGTTGCTATGTTGAGTTTGCTGGGATCCGATGGATTATGAGATTATGTTCAGATTGATCTTGAGTAATATATTCGATTCACCTCTTTTATATTTTAGTTCATAAGTAATTCTTGCATGTTCTCCGTTGTTACTTATTGCTTTGGCCGAGTAGTAGGTAGTGACTTCAAGAGGGAACGTTATGCTTGATTGTGGGTTCATGCCCCTCGATGACTAGCTTGAGTGACAGAAACATGAGTCTAGGGGATGTGCTGTTGCCACAAGGGGGAAAACAACGGTGCTTGTGCCCGCGGGTGCAAGGATTGCACAAAGTTCTTTTAATGCAGTTGTCTGTTGCATTGAGTTTACACTATGGGTGGGACTCGCAACTTAATACCAGCAAGATGTTCTGGATAGATATCTCAAGGTGGATGATTAGTAGTAGATATTGATGGATTTCGGTCTACTTACTTTGGCGTACTGCCCATGCTTTGAACCTCAACCTTTCTTGCAATGTAGTCAGCATTGGTTTGCGTTCGTGGTCCTGTCAATTGCCCAGCTGTAATTTGTTTACCTCACATAGCTGTTTTATCGTCTTTTGGGAGAGAGATATCACTAGTGAACATCATGAGACTCCGGTCCATATTACCATCATTGATCACATCCACTATTTACTTTCCGTTATTATTTACTATTGCAAAAACTATCTATCACTACTATCATTGCTTTTAACCCTTTGTGAACTACAAGGCCGAAGGGATTGACAACCTCTCTGTACTCGTTGGGAGCAAAGTTATTTGTATCTGTGTGCAGGTCCACGTTGATTGCTAATTGCGCTGTTAGCAGTTGACACCTACTTGTTGAACCTAGGAGTCTCTGGGGATTAGATCCTTGGCATCTTTGCTAAGGGAAAACACTTCTACTTACTGCATCTTACACCTTCCACTTGGGGTAACCAACGAGGGGTTCGAGGCCCATCAAGGAGTATTTTCTGGCGCCGTTGCCGGGGACTCCACTCTTCAGGATAGGGGAGTTGCATGCTATCTTTTACCTTTGCTTTTTAGTCTTGTTAGTTTACTTTTCATTTTTTGCTTTAGTTCCTTTTATCTAAAATCACAAAAATAGTTATCTTGCTTGCTTGCTACTATGGGTTCCACCGAGAACACCAGGTTGTGTGACTTCACTAGTCACAACAACGATGACTTTATCAGCACACCTATCACTACACCTGCCACTTCAGCACCTTCATATGAAATTAAACCTGCTTTACTTAACTTAGTCATGAGAGAACAATTCTCCGGTGCTGGAGATGATGCTGCTTTACACTTGAACAACTTTGTTGAACTTTGTGATATGAAAAAGTACCAAGAAGTAGATGGTAATATAGTTAAGCTTAAGCTTTTTCCTTTCTCCTTGAGAGGTGGAGCTAAAATTTGGTTTCAGTCTTTGCCTAGAAATAGCATAGATTCATGGGACAAGTGCAAAGATGCTTTTATCGGAAAATACTATCCACCTGCTAAAATTATCCAACTTAGAAGTAACATCATGAATTTTAAACAATTGGATAATGAACACGTTGCCCAAGCTTGGGAACGTATGAAGTCTCTTATCAAGAACTGCCCTACTCACGGTTTGACTACTTGGATGGTTATCCAAACTTTTTATGCAGGCTTGAACTTTACCTCGCGGAACTTGTTAGATTCGGCCGCGGGAGGAACTTTTATGTCAACTACACTTGGTGCTGCCACAAAGCTTCTCGATGAGATGATGACCAACTATTCCCAATGGCACACCGAACGCGCTCCAACAGGTAGGAAGGTAAACTCTGTCGAGGAGATTTCCTCCCTTAATGAAAAAATTGACTTGATCATGTCTCTAGTTTCGAAGCAATCTTCTGTTGATCCTCGTTATGATCCTTTGGATTCTGTGATTGCCGATGCTTATAGGAGTAACTTTGGTAATAATTCTAGAACGTTCCCCTCTAATTCCTATGGGAACAACAATGCTTATCCTAACATCAAGAACTCCTTCCAAAAAGATAGAGACTTGTCTGGCTATAAGAAACTGGTAGAAATAGAGGAGGCCACCAAGAACTACATGCACACCCAATATGAACAAAACCAAACCTTCTCGAGGCAATTAAATGAGCATACTGCTATCTTGCAAGACATTAGTAGACGATTAGAGAACATAAATATTGAGATTTCTAACCTCCAGACTAGACTCACTATCACTGAAACCCAAGTTTCCAATATGTCCCACACACAGGCCACTTTGATAAACCAAATGGCAGCTAAACCCGAAGTGGTTGCATCCCTAAGGGAGGAAGAGGAAAGAATTAAGAGCCTTCCTACCCAGCATATTGTTGCTACTATCCAAGTTATTGAGGATGTTCACACTCTTAGCACCCAATGTACTCCTGGTCCCAATGGACCTATTAGTGGTGATGCTATGACTATAGAAACTACCAACCAAGTGAACCTTAAGGACACCACTACCACTTTACTTGATGCTCGTGACCTTGATTTTGATAATTGCACTCTTACAGAAGTTATTGATTTCCTTCACAAGATGTCTAGAGATCCCCGCACTAGCACGCTTAACCTTGCCTTCACAAAGCATATCACTAATGCTCTCATCAAAGCTAGAGAGGAGAAACTTAGAGTAGAAGCCTCCATACCTAGAAAGCTAGAAGATGGTTGGGATCCTATGATAAAAATTAATTTGAATGACTTCTCTTGTTATGCATTATGTGATGTTGGTGCTAGTACCTCTGGTATGCCCAAAAGGATATATGATATGCTTAAATTGAAACCTTATGATTCTTGTTCTTTTGGTGTTCGTCTCGTTGATTCTTCCATAAAGAAACCTTTGGGGAGGATCGACGATGTTCTTATTGTTGTCAATGATAATTATGTGCCCGTTGATTTCACTGTTATGGATATTGAATGTGATCCTTCATGTCCAATTATTTTGGGACGTCCCTTTTTGCGCACCGTTGGTGCTGTCATTGACATGAAAGAGGGTAATATAAAATTTCAGTTTCCTCTCAAGAAAGGGATGGAACACTTCCCTCGTAAGAAGGTCAAGTTACCTTTTGAGTCCGTTGTACGGGCTAGTTATTCTTTTACTCTTGATAAAACTTGATCTATGCATTATGCCTAGCTTAAAGGCATAAAAGAAAGCGCTTTTGGGAGGCAGCCCACATGAATAAAATTTTTGCTTTTGTTGTGTCTTGATGTTGTTTACTGCTGTAGCATCATCATTGTATCTTTTCTTTTCATATTTGTGCCAAGTATAGCCTCTGATTGCTAGAAAGTTCAAAAGTTGTGAGGTGCTGTCCAGGAAACAGATTCTGTCCTTGGATAGAAAAATTCGTATAAAATCACCAGATCATCCTTTTGGTCTGAATGTTTTCGACAGCGTTCTCTATATAATTGTCTTTCGTGCGTCAGTTCTGAGTTTTTTGATTTGAGTTGCATAAGTATCCCGAACAGGTCAATTACTGCCTGCTGTTCTGTTTTTCACAGATTCTGTCCTGTTTTGCCTTACCTTCACTTTGCAAATTAAGAACTTGCTTTTTCTTTGCAAAAACCTATTAGCAATCTTGAGAAACAGTAGAACTTCAAGAATATCCTTATTTCCAGCAAGATATAATTATTTTATTAAGGGTACTAACCTCGCTAATCAGATTATGATGAGTTGTGTATGAAGGGAGTTTTCAAGTGTGCGAGGGAAGATGATAAAAAGATTCAGGAGTGTCAAGCGCTCAAGCTTGGGGATGCTGTAGGATTGAAAGTATGTCTAGAGGGGGGGTGATTAGACTACTTGACAATATAAAAAATCTGCCTTTTGATTATGCAAAGTTTTTGGCAGTTTCACAATTAGGATCAATTCAAGTATCACCCTACACATGCAATTCTAGAGTATAAGCAGCGGAAAGTAAATTGCACATGTAGTAAAGAGAGGTGGAGAAGATCAAACGCAGTTTGGAGACACGGAGATTTTTGTCGTGGTTCCGATAGGTGGTGCTATCATACATCCACGTTGATGGAGACTTCAACCCACGGAGGGTAACGGCTGCGCGAGTCCACGGAGGGCTCCACCCACGAAGGGTCCACGAAGAAGCAACCTTGTCTATTCCATCATGGCCTACGCCCACGGAGGACTAGCCTTACTCGGGGTAGATCTTCACGAAGTAGGCGATCTCCTTGCCCTTACAAACTTCTTGGTTCAACTCCACATCTCAAAGACGGAGGCTCCCAAGCGACACCTAACCAATCTAGGAGGCACCACCCTCCAAAAGGTAATAGATGTGGTTGATGATGATGAACTCCTTGCTCTTGTGCTTCAAATGATAATCTCCCCAACATTCAACTCTCCTCACTGATATGGCTGTGGTGGAAGAAAGGATTGAGTGGAAAGCAACTTGGGAAGGCTAGAAATCAAGTTTCATATGGTAGGAATGGAATGGCTTGATCTCAACACAAGGGTAGGTGGTTCTCTTCTCAGAAAGTGTATGGTAGGAGTGGTAGACTTTCTGATGACTCTCCTCACGAATGAAGAGGGGGTGGAGGGGTATATATAGCCTCCACACAAAATCCAACCGTTACACACATATTTGGGCAATCTCGGTGAGACCGAAGTGAAAACTCGATCAGACCGAAAGTTCAAATATAGTGAACGTTGGGATTTTCGGTGGGACCGAAAATACCATCTCGGTGGGACCGAAAGTGTAAATGATATGAACGTTGGAGTTTTCGGTGGGACCGAGAAAGAAAACTCGGTTGGACCGATTTGAGAAAAGATAGGAACATGCCAGAATCGGTGAGACCGATAATGCAATCTCGGTGAGACCGATTTGAGCCAAGATAGAAGCTGGTCAATTTCGGTAAGACCGAAAAAGCAATCTCGGTTATTCCGAAATGATGTCAAATGGTTACAGAAGGTTGGCAGTTCAGTTTCGGTGAGACCGATCTCAAACTCAGAATGACCGATTTTTCTAGGGTTTGGAATATGGCAGAAGTGGTTCATCTCGGTGGGACTGAGTTGGAAGAATCGGTTTGTCCGAGATTACTTATGAGTGTGAGTAGAAGTGAAAGGTGCTGATAGTTGAAGGAGCTAAATCACTAAGCACTTGAGCAACCAGATCATCAACACAACCTCATCCCCTTTTAATAGTATTGGCTTTTCCTATGGACTCAATGTGATCTTGGATCACTAAACCAAAAATGGAGTCTTGAGGAGCTTTTGCCAATGCTTGCCTTAGCATTTGAGGGGTCCACTTCTTCAGTCATCTTGCCATACCAATGTGATTGGATTTCCTGAAACATACTTGATAAAAGCATTAGTCCAACCACAAAGTATGTTGTCATTAATTACCAAAACCACCCAGGGAGCAAATGTGCTTTCAATTACCTGAGATATAATGTTTGATTCTTTGACCGTTCACCACCTTCGGATTTGTGCCTTCGAAGTTGTTGATTTTTATGGCACCGGAACGATAGACCTCCTCGATAACGTAAGGTCCTTCCCATTTGGAGAGAAGTTTTCCTGCAAAAAAATCTTAAACGAGAGTTGTATAGCAAGACATAATCACCTACGTTAAACTCACGCTTTTGTATCCTTTTGTCATGCCATCTTTTAACTTTTTCTTTAAATAGCTTGGCATTCTCATAAGCCTGGGTTCTCCATTCATCAAGAGAGCTAATGTCAAACAACCTCTTTTCACTAGCAAGTTTGAAATCATAATTGAGCTCTTTAATAGCCCAATATGCCTTATGTTCTAGCTTGAGAGGTAAGTGACAAGCCTTTCCATAAACCATCTTATATGAGACATACCCATAGGATTTTTGTATACAGATCTATAAGCCCATAATGCATCATCAAGTTTCTTGGACCAATTCTTTCTAGACCTATTAACTGTCTTCTGCAAAATTAATTTCAGCTCTCTATTACTTAATTCTACTTGACCACTAGTCCGTGGGTGATAAGGGGATGCAATTCTATGATTTACATCATACTCAGCGAGCATTTTATGGAAAGCACCATGAATAAAGTGTGAACCACTATCAGTCATTAAATATCTAGGGACTCCAAACCTCAGAAAAATAACTTCTTTAAGCATCTTAATAGAGGTGTTGTGATCAGCACTACCAGTTGGAATAGCTTCTACCCACTTAGTAACGTAATCAATAGCAACTAAAATATGTGTGTACCCATTAGAGGAAGGAAACAATCCCATATAATCAAAGCCCCAAACATCAAATGGTTCAATAACAAGTGAATAATTCATAGTCATTTCTTGAAGTCTACTGATATTACCAATTCTTTGACATTCATCACAAGATAAGACAAACTTACGGGCCTCCTTGAAGAGAGTAGGCCAATAAAAACTAGATTGCAATACCTTATGTGCAGTTCTATCTCCAGCATGGTGTCCTCCATAAGCTTCGGAGTGGCACTTGCGTAGGCTTTGTTCCTGTTCATGCTCAGGTACACAACGTATAACAATACCATCTACTCCTTCTTTATAAAGATGTGGGTCATCCCAGAAGTAATGTCTCAAATCATAGAAGAACTTTTTCTTTTGCTGGTATGTGAAGCTAGGAGGTATAAACTTAGCAACAATGTAATTAGCATAATCAGCATACCATGGAGCAGTACGAGAAGTATTTATGACAGCTAATTGTTCATTAGGAAAGCTATCATCAATAGGTTGTGGGTCATTAAGTATATTCTCTAGCCTAGACAAGTTGTCTGCTACGGGGTTCTCAGCTTCCTTTCTATCAATAATATGCAAGTCAAATTCTTGCAACAAGAGAACCCATCTAATAAGTCTAGGTTTAGCATCTTTCTTTTGCATAAGGTATTTGATAACAGCATGATCAGTGTGAATAGTTACTTTAGAATCAACAATATAAGGTCTAAACTTATCACAAGCAAATACAACTGCTAAAAATTCCTTCTCAGTAGTAGCATAATTTCTGTGGGCATTGTCTAGGGTTTTACTAGCATATTGGATAACATTCAATTTCTTATCAACTCGTTGCCCTAAAACAACACCTACAGCATAATCACTAGCATCACACATAATCTCAAAGGGTAAATTCCAGTCAGGAGGCTAGACAATAGGTGCAGAGATCAATGCTTTCTTAAGTATTTCAAATGCTTCTAGACAATCATCATCAAAGACAAAATGAATATCTTTTTGTAAGAGATTAGTCAGAGGCCTGGAGATTTCGGAGAAGTCCTTAATGAACCTCCTATAAAACCCGACATGACCAAGGAAACTTCGTATACCTTTGATGTCCTTGGGGTGGCATCTTTTCAATAGCATCAACTTTAGCTTTGTCAACTTCAATAACTCTTTCAGAAATTTTATGACCCAAAACAATGCCTTCATTAACCATAAAGTGACACTTCTCCCAATTCAAGACAAGATTAGTGTCTTCACATCTCTGGAAAACTTGATTAAGGTTGATCAAGCAATCATCAAAAGAAGTTCCGTAAACGGAGAAATCATCCATGAAAACCTCAACAATCTTTTCACAGAAATCAGAAAATATAGCCATCATGCATCTTTGAAAGGTAGCAGGTGCATTACATAAACCAAAAGGCATACGTCTCTAAGCAAAGGTACCAAAAGGACAAGTAAAAGTGGTATTTTCTTGATCCCCTTTTGACACAGGTATTTGAGAGAAACTAGAATAATCATCTAGAAAGCAAAAATGAGTATGTTTGGATAACCTTTCTAGCATTTGATCAATAAAAGGAAAAGGGTAATGATCTTTCTTAGTAGCTTTATTTAATTTGCGGAAATCAATTACCATCCTATAACCTGTAACAATTCTTTGTGGGATCAATTTATCTTTATCATTAGGAACAAATGTCATACCTCCCTTCTTAGGGACACAATGGATAGGACTTACCCACTGGCTATCAGCAACTAGATAGATAATACCTGCCTCTAGAAGCTTTAATATCTCCTTCCTTACCACTTCTTTCATCTTAGGATTCAACCATCGTTGATGATCAATAACTGGTTTAGCGTGCTCTTCCAATTTTATCTTGTGTTGGCATAAAGTGGGACTAATGCCCTTAAGATCATCCAGAGTATATCCAATAGCAGCACGATGCTTCTTCAGAGTTTTCAATAATTTTTCTTCTTCCTGCTCTGAAAGGTTAGCACTAATAATAACATGATATATCTTCTTTTCATCAAGATAAACATACTTAAGATTATCAGGTAACGGTTTAAGTTCAAACACGGGATCACCCTTGGGTGGAGGAGGATCCCCTAGGATTTCAACAGGCAAGTTGTTTTTCAATACGGGTCCCTGCTTAAAGAATATTTCATCTATTTCCCTTCTCTCATTCATATACATATCATTTTCATGGTCTAGCAGATATTTTTCTAGGGGATCATTAGGAGGCACAACAATAGAAGCAAGAACAATAATTTCATCCTTACTAGGTAATTTTTCATCATGGGGTTGTCTATGAAATTTAGCAAAGTTAAAATCATGAGACATATCCGCTAAACCAAGAGTAACAATATCTTTCACGCAGTCTATCTTAGCATTAACAATATTCAAGAAGGGTCTACCAAATATAATGGGACAAAAGTCATTTTATGGGGAGCTAAGAATAAGAAAATCAGCAGGGTATTTAACCTTCCCACACAAGACTTCAACATCTCTAACAATCCCAACTGGTGAAATAGTGTCTCTATTAGCAAGCTTAATAGTAACATCAATCCCTTCCAACTCAACAGGTGCAATATCATGCATAATTTCTTGATATAGGGAATGAGGGATTATACTTGCACTAGCACCTACGTCACATAAACCATGATATAAATGGTCTCCTATTTTAACAGAGATAACAGGCAAGCCTACAACAGGTCTATGTTTATTCCTAGCATCAGGTTTGGCTATTCTAGCAGCTTCCTCTTGGAGGTAAATAACATGTCCATCTAAATTTTCAACCAAGAGATCTTTAACCATAGCGACACTAGGTTCAACTTTAATTTGCTCAGAGGGTGTAGGTGTTCTAGTACTACTCTTACGAACCACAGTTGAAGCTTTAGCATGATCCTTTATTCTAACAGGGAAAGGTGGTTTCTCAATATAAGCAGTAGAAACAATAGGATCAACATTATAAGTGATGGTCTTTTCTTCAACTTTAACAGGTTCAACTACTTTTGCTTCAATGGGAGGATGGTATTTAAACCACTTCTCCTTGGGAAGATCAACATGAGTAGCAAATGATTCACAGAAAGAAGCTATTATCTCAGAGTCAAGTCCATATTTAGTGCTAAACTCACGGAAAACATCGGTATCCATAAAAGCTTTAACACAGTGAAACTTAGGGGTCATACCTGACTCCGTACCTTCGTCGAGATCCCAATCTTCAGAGTTGTGTTTAATTCTTTCCAATAAATCCCATTTGAATTCAACAGTCTTCATCATAAAGGAGCTAGAACAAGAATTATCAGTGCATGGTGCGATTATTGAGAGAAAGCCGAGCATAAATTTTTTGAATGATCATTTTTCTTGAGAGCTCATGATTGGGGCATGAATATAACATTGACTTAAGCTTCCCCCAAGCTTGAGCGATGCTTTCTCCTTCTCGAGGCCAAAAATTATAAATATAATTACGATCACGATGAACCTGGTGCATAGGGTAGAACTTCTGATGAAATTCCTACTTCAGACGATTATAGTTCCATGATCCAATATCATCACATAGCCTAAACCATGTCAATGCACCTCCCTTCAAAGATAAAGGGAAGACCTTCTTCTTGATAACATCCTCGGGCATACCTGCAAGCTTAAATAATCCACAAACTTCATCCACATAGATTAGGTGTAAATCGGCATGCAGTGTTCCGTCTCATGTAAAGGGATTATCTAGCAGTTTCTCTATCATACCCGAAGGAATTTCAAAGCAAACATTTTCAGTAGGTTGAGGAGCAACTCTTTTCTCTTCTGGTCGGGGTGAAGATACCCCGAACAAGTCCCTCAAAGGATGATGAGCCATAGTAACAAGTGACAGTAAATTTCAGCACACTATATAAATTTTTCCTTACCAAATTCCACTTACCAAAGGAACTTCACTCCCCGGCAACGGCGCCAGAAAAGAGTCTTGATGACCCACAAGTGTAGGGGATCTACCGTAGTCCTTTCGATAAGTAAGAGTGTCGAACCCAACGAGGAGCAGAAGGAAATGACAAGCAATTTTCAGTAAGGTATTTTCTGCAAGCACTGAAATTATAGGTAACAGATAGTTTTGTGATAAGGTAATTGGTAGCAAGTGACACAAGGTAAAAGTAAATAAGGTGCAGCAAGATGGCCCAATCCTTTTTGTAGCAAAGGACAAGCCTGGACAAACTCTTATATGAAGAAAAACGCTCCCGAGGACACATGGGAATTATCGTCAAGCTAGTTTTCATCATGATCATCTGATTCGCGTTCGGTACTTTGATAATTTGGTATGTGGGTGGACCGGTGCTTGGTTGCTGTACTTACTTGGACCAGCCTCCCACTTATGATTAACCTCTAATGCAAGCATCCACAACTACAAAATAAGTATTAGGGTAAACCTAACCATAGCATGAAACAAGTGGATCCAAATCAGCCCCTTACGAAGCAACGCATAAACTAGGGTTTATGCTTCTGTCACTCTAGCAACCCATCATCTGCTTATTACTTCCCAATGCCTTCCTCTAGGCCCAAATAATGGTGAAGTGTCATGTAGTCAACGTTCACATGACACCACTAGAGGAGACACAACATCCATCTCATCAAAATATCGAACGAATACAAAATTCACATGACTACTTATAGCAGGACTTCTCCCATGTCCTCAGGAACAAAAGTAACTACTCACAAGACATAATATTGTTCATGATCGGAGGGGTATTAATATGCATAATGGATCTGAACATATGATCTTGCACCAAATAAACCAACTAGCATCAACTACAAGGAGTAACCAACACTACTAGCAACCCACAGGTACCAATATGAGGTTTTGGGTACAAAGATTGGATACAAGAGATGAACTAGGGTTTGAGAGGAGATGGTGCTGGTGAAGATGTTGATGAAGATAACCCTCCCCAAGATGGGAGAGTTGTTGGTGATGACGGCAGTGACGATTTCACCCTCCCGGAGGGAAGTATCCCTGGCAGAACAGTTTTGCCGGAGCCCTAGATTGTTTTTCGGCAAGGTTCCGCCTCGAGATGGCGACGTCTGGTCCCAAAAGCCTCCTTATGATTTTTTCTAGGTCAAAACACCTCATATAGGAGAAGATGGGCATCGGGGGGCCATCAGGGAGCCCACAAGGCAGGGGGCGTGCCCTGAGAGGGGGGGGGCACCCCCACCCTCGTGGACAGGTGGTGGCCCCCCTAGTGATCCTCTTTCGCTAGATATTTTTTATATTTTTTGAAACGGTGTCCTGTGGAGTTTCGGAACTTTCTGAGTTGTGCAGAATTGGTTTCCAGAGTTTGCTTCTTTTCTAGCCCAGAATTCCAGTTGCCGGCATTCTCCCTCTTCATGTAAACCTTGTAAAATAAGAGAGAAAAGGCATAAGTATTGTAACATAATGTGTAATAACAGCCCATAGTGCAATAAATATCAACATAAAAGCATGATGCAAAGTGGACGTATCAGGTTGCAAGGATCATTTGTTGTTTGTGTGCAGGTGTTGTTTACATAGCTTGCTTGGTTCTCATACTGGATTAATAACCTTGGTTTCATAACTGAGGGAAATACTTAACGCCGTTGGGTTACATCATCCCCTCCTCTTCGAGGAATTTACTGACGCGGTTCACAAGTAGTATGCAGAATTTCTGGCGCTGTTGCCAGGGACGATCAAGTTAAGATCTATCAGGTTCCCACACATAAACTCTCATCTCCTTGCAATTTACATTATTTGACATTTTCCTATCGTTTTCATCTCTCCCACTTCTAAAACGTTTTTACAAAAACAAAAAAATATTTGCCTTCTTTCTGTTTGACTTTTTGTCGGATCTGTTTTTGTTGGTGCCTATGTTTGCTTTATCACTATGGCTAATTCTCCCCTCACTGTGTGCACTCCTGAGAATGAAGTTCTCAATTTTAAGCAAAGGCGAGGAGAATGTCTAAAATATGCTTGGTATAGGATTTGCAATGCTCATAATAGATATATTCATAAGCAATCTACTATCATTCTTATTCAAAAAAAATATGTGGGAATCACCACCTGGTATAGATTTGTTCTTGACACTATCGTCGGTGAGATTTTTTTGAGTTGTCCTCCTCTTGATGCTTTGAATGCCTTGGGAAATTTAGTGGGAACTCCACCTATCATTGTCAATGAAATAGTTTTAACTCTTGAGCATGTCATGCAAAGGGTAGATGCAATTGAAAAGAAAATGCTTACCAAAGAACATGTTGAAATTTTGGATAAAAGGATCCACGATCTTGCCAATTGAATCAGTTCAAAGATAGGAGATGCTATTAAAATACTAAAAGAGAAACAACCCGTAACTAATGAAGGGGCAGTGGAGAGTCTGTCTCGAACTAATAAATTAGAAGAAATTTTTAGTAATATAAGCACGCCTTGTTCTTCCATTAAAACTATTGAAAAACTCCTAGTAAGAAATCTACTCTAACTCCTAAGAACAAGGGTGACGCTTCTAGTAGCAACAATGTAGATCTTAACATGATTAGTGTTCACCTCAACTTTGCTGAATTGATGAAAGAACCTTCTCGTATGAATGAATTCTTTTGCTTTATTCCTAGGAGTGTGGTTATTGAGAATATGCATGCTATTTCCCTAAGGAATTATGGATGTGTGATCGAGGAGTTGGAAACTAAAGATGACAACACACAAGATCTATGCATTATGCCTAGCTAGGGGCATTAAACAATAGCGCTTGTTGTGAGGCAACCCAATATTTATCTTTTTGTTTTTTGCTTTTCATTCAGTTTTTCAATAAATACACATTATTAATTCTGTAATGATTGTGTTTTTGGCATCTATAATAACTAAATAGATGATCCCCACTAACCTATTTTTCTACACATGCAAGCTATACACATCAGCAAGCTTCTGATTGGTCCATGTCACCCCCATATGCACATGCAACAACATCACTTCTTCCAAGAGTGTGAACCGACCCATTTGTATTTGTCCCCGCGCCTAATTTCTAATCGTCCATTCGTTTACCCTTCCCCATTCTGTAACTTAAGAATCAATCTAATCATCTTTTTTTAATGATAAAAAAACTGAAGAGTCAATCTAATATCCACACAAACAGGTCATGTGCATCCAGTACTCCAACCCTCCTGGAGAGGCGTAGCGACGCTGCCAAAGTGCCAAGCGATCCCCGGTGATCCAGGCATGGCATACAGTGTGACCCCGTTGAGCCGCCCACGATCACGGCGACGTCGCCCGACCTCGCTACCCGGCGACCCCATCGGTGCCGCCACATGTGACCTCAGCGAGCCACCCGGCGACCCCCTGCGTGTGATGCCACTCTGACGACCCTCTCTGACCACGTGTCCGTTCGTCCATCGACCACTTTAGCTGCTATACAGGGGAAGGCCAATTCCGTGGGCACCCTGTGATCGCTGCAGATCAACCTATTCTCGCACTCCTTTGCAGGTAAATCGAGCCCCGCGGCCTCAGCGGACCCATGCCATCCGCCCCGGCGTCAACCAGAGCTCGCGATGAGCCGCACGTGCCACCGTCAGTGTCCCCCCTCAACAACACCTGCACCAAAGGTGGGGGCTCTCCTTCCTCTATTTCTTCCCAGATCTGAGTGATTTTTTTGAGTTAGACTGGGTTGCAAGCTCTGATTCGTTTGTGGTAGGCAATTTTTTTTAGAAGAAAGCTCTATTCCATCTCCAGCCACTTCCTCTGGGGCAGCAAGTCCGGTCTTGAGCAATGCTGGCAAGCAGTTTTCAAGACACGACAGATTCATGATTATGTTTCCAATCCGGTTGGTTTTAATCGGAAGCACTAGATGGTGAAAAAAAAATCTTTTCATTTGTTTTCTTTAGTGTTCTTGAAGAAATAAACAAATGAAGCTTATCATTTATGACGTGCAACTACAATCCTGTATCTCTCTCTCTCTATCTCTCACTTACATACACATATATGTTAGTTTAGTTTTTTTATAGTATTTCTAATGCTTTCCATTGATTTTTTGGCAGAATCTGAGCATATGTGATATTTCTATTTACTTTCAGGTATGTTGTTACCTAGCAGTTAGCAATTTATAAATTAGACAAAGTATGTTTGTTTCATTAATTTTCATACAGCCGCTTTTGATGGTGTATATGATGCAGGCAGCAGTATGTAGCACTCCCCCCCCCACACACACACTTCTCTGATGATCGATATGCTATTGCTACAACATTTGTTTCATCATTTGTCACAATTTTTGCCTTCTTCCTCCCTCTCTATTTATATCAGAATTTGGCGTGACTTTCAGATATATTTGAATGTGATTTGGGTAGACATTGACATGGACATATGCCCCCTACTTTAGTAGTTCAAGTAGTTCTAGAATAGGAGACTCCAAGATGGCAAGTAGAATACCAAACAAACTATCCCCTATGATTCCGATTGCCACATATCCCATGTTTTGGTCAATGTACATTTCATCCTACAATAACTATAAACTTGAACAACGAGGGGCCAAGAATGCAAATCTTGAAGGAAATGCTAAGACATACTCTCTTTGTCATGTCCTATATTGTTCATTAATAGTATTTGCATTATTAGGCCCGCTGCAACGTGCGGGGCATCATCTAGTTTTAGTTAGTGTGTGTGCCAAACAAAGTGTAACATCCCAAATTTTCAATTTCGAATGTTATACATAGACAATCATATGCATACCATATTTTATTTTGCCATTTGGTTTTGATCCTAAAAATCCTAAGCAACTCAAGGACCCACGGAGACAGTTGGGGATCTCATTATTTTCATATTCAAATTTTCTCAAATATTGAAAAGAGGATCGTTTGGTTTTAATTATTTTTCTCTCCGAAATATTTCAATATCAAAATATATGAGAGGAGATAATATGACTTCTCCGAAATAAAATAAATATTGGAGGAAAAATATTTAAATTAAATAAACAGTTTTATTGTATTTTTATTGCTATATTTTTTGAATTTGAAAAATATGTTTTTTTTTTAAATTGCAATTAGGTCCGGGAAAAATGTTCACTTTGTCCTAAATATTATTAGAGGATGGTGAAAATTTATTTCGGAATTTTTGGACTCCGTTTGGTATTTCTTTTAAATGTTTTACTCCGTCCATTAAAAAAATGAACCGACCTATGGGCCGTGCCCGAGCCGGACTCCGTCCGCTCAGACTTTATAAGCCGCCGCTCCGAGGCCCAGCCGCCGCCCGCGCCCCAAACCCTAACCCTAGCCGCGCCCCCGCCGCCGCTCGTGCCGCTGCCGCCAGCCGTGCCGCCGCTGTCGCCCCGCCCCGCCGCCGCCGCTGTCGCCCCGCCCCGCCGCCGCCGACCGCCGTCGCCGCCCGCCGGACCCGATCCGCGAGGTAGTTAAGACGCCGTTTTTTTTATTTTCGGTATTTTTCTAGAAAACCCTAGATCGGTTTTCCCCTAGAAAACCCTAGATCGTTTTTCTTCAGTTTTTTTCTTTGGTTTTATTATTTAAAGAACGTCCATTGTTTAGTCTCAGAAAATGAACGTTCGCAAATTAGTCTTTCCTTTTTCTGTTTATTTTCGTCGAGGACTTATCCATGATGAAAATTTTACAGATCGGTCCCTGATCTTCAAACCCTCGTATTTTTTTACTCGTTAGTCGGAATTAGATGAAACCAACACCAATTTCTTCGTCTCAATCTTATCTTTCCAGTAGTGCATCTCAAAGTTGTTTTTGAAAGTTTTAGATTTGAATTCAGACAGTTTTGTGTTTGAAGTTTGTTTGATCGTAATTTGAGTTTCATAACTCCGTTTGAGTTGATTCTTTTTGCAAATCGAAGCTCTTGACATAAACTTTCTGATAAGGCCAAATTCACTTAATTTTGGTACTGTTAGAAATTGTTTTCTATTGCAAGAGTGATTCGATTGATTTCGAAGTCTTTTGAGTTCCGTTCTTCGATTTTGTTTCATGATTGCTTATGTATGCTATTGTTTAATTGCGATAGAATTCCCGGAGTGTGAAGCGTGCTAATGTAAGTCTTTAGGTTTCAGCGATCATCAACAAGGCAAGTTCATACTTTGATCATACTTTCCAATACCAAGTTTTCACTGCATTAGTTATATCCTTAAACACTTGCATGAGCAGGACTGGTTATACAATATGATGCTTTGTAGTTCATGAGGTAGGAACCCAATGACTTGAGATCAACCAAGGTAATATACGTTTTGTTACTTATTGCTTAGCCATGCTTGTAGACGTGGATTGGTATGAGGGTTTTCATGAAAGTTGTGAGTGTAATAACAACTAAGTATTTCTTAAGGTGGAATTTAATACACAACTGGGTGGATTGGTTGCAGGGCACCTGGAGAATCCAGTGTTGTCCTTGGAACCGTGTGATTATCCTATGGATTGCCACCGAGGCTCAAAGGGATCATAAATCATTCATGCCTAGAAACTTCTGTGTGCAGCCACAATGCCATTATGGGCTCTGCCATAGTTGAGTATGTTGTGTGACCTCTTTCCGTGGTAGACTAGCAGATGCACCGGATGTAGGTGGTACGGTCTACCCAGGGTTAAAAGTTAATGCTTCTAAAAGGCTGTGCCTCGGTCATCCGTTTCTTAAACACCATGTAGTGCGAGAAATCAAACGGGGGAGATCGAGTCGTGTGGGGAAAAGTGCACAAACCTCTGCAGAGTGTAAAAACTATTCATGAGTAGCCGTGTCCTTGGTTATGGACATCTTGAGTATCCTGGTATTTGAATTATGGACTGATCTCATCACTTTACTAATTTGTTGGGTTAATGATGACTTTGGTTTGGGATTGAGATGGAGGAACCTTACTCAATTGTTCATGAAATAAATTTAACAAAGTAGTTAAATAAATGCATTCATTTGTTGTAGGAAAAAACTAGCTTTACGCAAAAATAAACCTTACAGCCTCCACCAGCCAAATATGCATGTAGTTGTAGGTTTTGCTCTTTATCATTATAGTGTGTTCTTGCCAGCATATTCAATGTGCTAACCTACATGGCTGCAACGTATCATGTTGCAGAGTTTTCAAATGAGGATTAAGGTGCGATAGGTCGTTGTCATGCACTCAATGTTTGCCGTGGAGTTGGACGGACTCAACTACTCTTCATAGCTTCCATAGTTTATTTTATTTAGACAGCCTTCAGCCATTATCGTGTAATGGATATTGCCTCTTCGAGGATTTTCGATGTAATAAAGTGTGATTGAACCTCTATTATAAATCCTCAAGTATTGTGCGTGTCAGCATACCGATCCAGGGATGACACTGAGCACAGAGACTTCGGTTCATTGGAATCATGGTCGCTACAAGATGGTATCGGAGCACACGTTGACTGTAGGACGCGGCCACTAGGATAAGCCATAGGATGTTCTTCTCCTTCACTCCACTTCTTCTCTACTCATTCTAATTCTTCTCTATTTCTTCTCTATAGATGTCGGACGCAGTAAGCAAGTTCACTCAGCCAGATGATGACACCCCATTTGGAAAGCACTTGAAGGAAGTCACTAGATACTTGCACATTGGAATACAAAGTATCATTGGAGATCTCTACGCAACATCGCCGGAAGAGGAATGCTAGAAGATCAAATACCTGGGAGGACTATTGCACCATTCACGGAACCACTGGAGTTAGAATTTGACGCACCGACATGGAGCTTGGGAAAGAGTATGGCAGCTCACATCACATTTGGACGCATATGTGAAGTCTACAACAATGGCCTTGAAGAAACCATCTACCAGATTTGTGGACGTCGAGACCAGCAATGGGAGATGCTTCGCACCAGGAAGGATTGATCTATTGCAACATATATCCAAGAGATGGACCAACATATTCGACGCTATGAGAATCAGATGTGCACCCTTATGTAGAAGACCAACATGGTGATAACCCGGAACACGGAGCTAGAAGAAGAACTCACGATAGTATGTGATGGATACGAAGAAGAAATCACCGTACTATTGGAGCAGAATGAAGCACTCAAGAAGAAGGTTGGAACTGGCACAGTGAAGCCAGAACCCGAGATAGGAATTACCATGGAGAACTACATTCTGATAGACGACACCGACAATGATGAAAGTGACTATGAAGACAAAGCTGGAGCGGATATCATGGAGTCTTCAGATAACATTGATTAGATGACCACCCTGTATTCATTAGTATTAATCCGAGTAGTTAGAATCGTTCGCTAGCTTTGTAATAGGATCTTTGTTTGCTCTTGCTTGAATTGAGTGATATGATATGAATTGTTTGTCTCATGTGCATATGGGTAGTGATTTCTGTTGGGGATCATAGCAGAATTCAAAAAATTTCTACGCTTCACCAAGATCAATCTAAGGAGTCATCTAGCAATGAGGGGAAAGGAGTGCATCTACATACCCTTGTAGATCGTGAGCGGAAGCATTCAAGAGAACGTGGATGATGGAGTCGTACTCGTCGTGATCCAAATCACTGATGATCCCAGCGCCGAACGAACATCACCTCCGCGTTCAACACATGTGCGGTGTAGTGTCGGGGGAAACTGTCCGCCACGAACACCTATGGGACCGGAGCCCCTTGTCTGTGCGGTACGAGGGCGGAGGGAGCACGAAGAGCAGATCGAGGCAGACGCGCGGGCAGTTTTACCCAGGTTCGGGCCGCACGGATGCGTAAAACCCTACTCCTGCTTGGTTGTGTATTGAGTTGAGCGCTCGGGAGCTTGAAGAAGCAGCTACACCGTGCGTGAGAGTAATCTAGGTTTCGAACCGAACCCCCCCCACGTTGTGCATGGGCCTCCTTTTATAGTGCAAGGGGTCACCGACAGGTGTCAACGTAGGAGTAAGGGGTAAAAATGTAAAAGAGGTGGTAGTTGTAACAGTGCCGGGAATAGTGGAGCTACAGTACAGAACAGTGGTCTATACCTACTTTAACAGTGGGGGACAAGGGCATTTAATGCCTGTCGCCGTCGACCCCAAAAGCTCCCGCCGTTGCGTCTCCGTCTGCCACGGCGATGGATCCACTGCCGTGGAGTGCCACCGTGTCCCCAGGCTGCACAGCCATCCGCCACGCGTCCCTGGAGTGGCCCCAGGGCGACGCGTGGGCCGATGAGCTGGAGCGCGGGCACACAGCGCACCTCCCCCGGCAAGCACCTTGCCGGGGATCTCGACCTTGCCGGGCCCGGAAGCTTGCCGCTCCCCGAGCCCTTGCCGGGTCTTCTAAGATAAAATCTTCTATTCGTCCTGACAAGCTCCTCTTGCCAGGGCCTCGTGCTAGTTAAGCAATCTCGAGCCTGGGACGGCCTTCCCGGCAAGCTCCTCTTGCCGGGGTCTTGGTCTTCTGTCTTGTATACTTTGTTTTTGAATGGCTAGATAAGGGGCAGGAAGGTCTCCGGCAAGCGCGTGGTGAACCCTGCCGCGGGGAGCGGCCGCTGCCCGTGCACAAGTTGGGGTACTAGGGTACCCCTACCTTAGTACACCGCCGCCACGAACACCTATGGGACCGGAGCCCCTTGTCTGTGCGGTACGAGGGCGGAGGGAGCACAAAGAGCAGATCGAGGCAGACGCGCGGCCCGAACCTGGGTAAAAACTGCCCGCGCGTCTGCCTCGATCTGCTCTTTGTGCTCCCTCCGCCCTCGTACCGCACAGACAAGGGGCTCCGGTCCCATAGGTCGTCGCGCCCTCCGGCAGCTTGCACTGCGATAGTGTAGACGCTGAGAAACTCCGAGGGGTGCGTCTTGCCGTCGTACTTCTCCGGTACGTCGGGCTTAAAGTTCTTCATGCTGGGCCACTGGACGCGCCGCAGCTCGCGGGTGAACGCAGGGCAGCCTGCCGCGTACGGCAAGTCGCCTGGTTCACCGGGCGCGGGTGCGTCGACAGTGTTCCCAGCTCTCTTGTCGGATTGTCGCCGAGCTTCTCGGCGGCGCTCGATCGTGGTCCGAGCGTCTTCATCTCGCCGGTCGTCGAGGACCTGGCGCTGGTCCCGACGGGCCCGCGGGTCCGACGAGGCTGTGGAGCCGTCGTCGGGATTGTTCCGGCGGGGCGGCGTCTTCTGCTTCTGCGGCGGGGAGTGCACGCTTGTCGCACCCCCGGCAGTCTTGTCGCCGATAGCCTTCGTCTTCTCGGCCTGCCGTGGCCGTGAGGCCGACGGCTGCTGCGGAGAGTCGTTGTTGGCGAAGTCTATCAGGCTCCGGATAGTGGCCCTCCATTCCTCGGCCTTGTCGGCCGCTGGAGGAAAATCGAGGAGCAGCTGCGCCCTTGCGAGCGCTTCTGCCGGAGTAGTGGGGAACGCGGGCGAGCGGTGCGAGGAGCGGGATACGCTCGGACTTCTAACGACGTTAGAAGGAGCGGGGTCCCGTGCCGGCGCCTTCGCTTTGCTTGTGCCCGGACGGGGGTCCGGGGCGTCCCGCGAACCTCCAGTATGGCCTTGTCCCAGCAAGCGGATACCACCTCCCGTGGCATGGCGCTGCGGGGTCGTCGCATGTTGTGATGGACGTGGCGCGTCCACGGAGACCGAGGTCCGGTCGTCCGTCCTGTTCTTGGATCTGGTGGCACCGTGAGTGTCCTCGCCGGCAACCACCCTTCCGACGGCGTCTCCCCCGCCCACCGTTGGCTCTGGTGGCGGCGGATGAGACGCAGACGGGCCCCCGACCTCCGAAGGCTTCTTCTTCGGGGCCATGGAGTTGTCGCTGATGAAGTTGTTGACGAAACTTGGAGAGGTTAATGAAGATTGCGCCCGCGCGAACGCCGGATCAGGTTCGCACAACCTCGACGCCCCCTACCTGGCGCGCCAAAGATGTCGGGGGAAACTGTCCGCCACGAACACCTATGGGACCGGAGCCCCTTGTCTGTGCGGTACGAGGGCGGAGGGAGCACGAAGAGCAGATCGAGGCAGACGCGCGGGCAGTTTTTACCCAGGTTCGGGCCGCACGGATGCGTAAAACCCTACTCCTGCTTGGTTGTGTATTGAATTGAGCGCTCGGGAGCTTGAAGAAGCAGCTACACCGTGCGTGAGAGTAATCTAGGTTTCGAACCCCCCTCCACGTTGTGCATGGGCCTCCTTTTATAGTGCAAGGGGTCACCGACAGGTGTCAACGTAGGAAAAAAGGGTAAAAATGTAAAAGAGGTGGTAGTTGTAATAGTGCGGGAACAGTGGAGCTACAGTACAGAACAGTGGTCTATACCTACTTTAACAGTGGGGGACAAGGGCATTTAATGCCCGTCGCCGTCGACCCCAAAAGCTCCCGCCGTTGCGTCTCCGTCTGCCACGGCGATGGATCCTCTGCCGTGGAGTGCCGCCGTGTCCCCCAGGCTGCACAGCCATCCGCCACGCGTCCCTGGAGTGGCCCCAGGGCGACGCGTGGGCCGATGAGCTGGAGCGCGGGCACACAGCGCACCTCCCCCGGCAAGCACCTTGCCGGGGATCTCGACCTTGCCGGGCCCGGAAGCTTGCCGCTCCCCGAGCCCTTGCCGGGTCTTCTAAGATAAAATCTTCTATTCGTCCTGACAAGCTCCTCTTGCCAGGGCCTCGTGCTAGTTAAGCAATCTCGAGCCTGGGACGGCCTTCCCGGCAAGCTCCTCTTGCCGGGGTCTTGGTCTTCTGTCTTGTATACTTTGTTTTTGAATGGCTAGATAAGGGGCAGGAAGGTTTCCGGCAAGCGCGTGATGAACCCTGCCGCGGGGAGCTGCCGCTGCCCGTGCACAAGTTGGGGTACTAGGGTACCCCTACCTTAGTACACCGACACCGAAGTTATTGATTTCTTTCACAAGATGTCTAGAGATGCCCGCACTAGCACGCTTAACCTTGCCTTCACAGAGCATATCACTAATGCTCTCATCAAAGCTAGGGAGGAGAAACTTAGAGTAGAAGCCTCCATACCTAGAAAGCTAGAAGATGGTTGGGATCCTATGATAAAAATGTATTTGAATGACTTCTCTTGCTATGCATTATGTGATGTTGGTGCTAGTACCTCTGTTATGCCCAAAAGGATATATGATATGCTTAAATTGAAACCTTATGATTCTTGTTCTTTTGGTAATGTTCTCGTTGATTCTTCCATAAAGAAACCTTTGGGGAGATCGATGATGTTCTTATTGTTGTCAATGATAATTATGTGCCCGTTGATTTCACTATTATGGATATTGAATGTGATCCTTCATGTCCAATTATTTTGGGACGTCCCTTTTTGCGCACTGTTGGTGCTGTCATTGACATGAAAGAGGGTAATATAAAATTTCAGTTTCCTCTCAAGAAAGGGATGGAACACTTCCCTCGTAAGAAGATCAAGTTACCTTTTGAGTCCATTGTACGGGCTAGCTATTCTTTTACTCTTGATAAAACTTGATCTATGCATTATGCCTAGCTTAAAGGCATAAAAGAAAGCGCTTTTGGGAGGCAGCCCACATGAATAAATTTTTTGCTTTTGTTGTGTCTTGATGTTGTTTACTGCTGTAGCATCATCATTGTATCTTTTCTTTTCATATTTGTGCCAAGTATAGCCTCTGATTGCTAGAAAGTTCAAAAGTTGTGAGGTGCTGTCCAGGAAACAGATTCTGTCCTTGGATAGAAAAATTCGTATAAAATCACCAGATCATCTTTTTGGTCTGAATTTTTTCGACAGAGTTCTCTATATAATTTTCTTTCGTGCGTCAGTTCTGATTTTTTTGATTTGAGTTGCAGAAGTATCCCGAACAGGTCAATTACTGCCTGCTGTTCTGTTTTTCACAGATTCTGTCCTGTTTTGCCTTACCTTCACTTTGCAAATTAAGAACTTGCTTTTTCTTTGCAAAAACCTTTTGGCAATCTTGAGAAACAGTAGAAATTCAAGAATATCCTTATTTCCAGCAAGGTATAATTATATTATTAAGGGTACTAACCTCGCTAATCAGATTATGATGAGTTATGTATGAAGGGAGTTTTCAAGTGTGCGAGGGAAGATGATAAAAAGATTCAGGAGTGTCAAGCGCTCAAGCTTGGGGATGCCCCCGTGCACCCCCAAGAAATATTCAAGGAGACTCAAGCGTCTAAGCTTGGGGATGCCCCCCGTGCATCCCCTTCTCCATCAACACTATCAATTCGTCTTTCGTTTCGCTATATTTTTATCACTTCATGTGTTATGTGCTATGCTTGGAGCGTCTTGCTTTTAGTTTTCTTTTTAGTCTTTCATAACGAGTCAGAACCCAACATTCCTTTATGTGGGAGAGAAACACGCTCCACCTTTACCTAGAACATTACATAGAATTTTCATGTCTATCTATGTTGTGTGTGTTCTTTGTCTTTTAATAGCTACTATCATACTCTGCTCTTAGTATTCATGCTTATCTTTTCAAGAGCTTTTATTTAGTTGGTTGCTTGAACTCTGTTTAATTACCGTGCTCACCTTATTAAGAGAGTTTGCTTCCGTTGCATTGGTCAATGTGTCTATGATAAAGATGCTACTTTCATGATGGTGCTTAGTAGTTCAGGTTTTCTTTTGGTTAATCTCAAATAGCTGGGGGGTTCCCAATGTGTTATTGGAGTACCAACTTGGTTTGTTTGTCTATGATGTGGTATGGTTTAGTAATATCTTCCTTCGAGAATTTATTTTGATTGACTTGGCGTATGCTCACGCATATTTAAGACTGTAAAGAAAGTCTGTCAAGCCTTGATGATCTTTTGTTTCTAAGTAGCGATATAACTACCATCCCTGATTCAATATTGCTTTGTCGCTCTGCATGATTATGACCGTCATTGCTCTCTTAGTTGGTCGCTCCCAGTCTTTTGCTAACCTCCACCTGCACTAAGCAAACTAACCATGCAATACATAGCTCAAGGTGGATGATTAGTAGTAGATATTGATGGATTTCGGTCTACTTACTTTGGCGTACTGCCCATGCTTTGAACCTCAACCTTTCTTGCAATGTAGTCAGCATTGGTTTGCGTTCGTGGTCCTGTCAATTGCCCAGCTGTAATTTGTTTACCTCACATAGCTGTTTTATCGTCTTTTGGGAGAGAGATATCACTAGTGAACATCATGAGACTCCGGTCCATATTACCATCATTGATCACATCCACTATTTACTTTCCGTTATTATTTACTATTGCAAAAACTATCTATCACTACTATCATTGCTTTTAACCCTTTGTGAACTACAAGGCCGAAGGGATTGACAACCTCTCTGTACTCGTTGGGAGCAAAGTTATTTGTATCTGTGTGCAGGTCCACGTTGATTGCTAATTGCGCTGTTAGCAGTTGACACCTACTTGTTGAACCTAGGAGTCTCTGGGGATTAGATCCTTGGCATCTTTGCTAAGGGAAAACACTTCTACTTACTGCATCTTACACCTTCCACTTGGGGTAACCAACGAGGGGTTCGAGGCCCATCAAGGAGTATTTTCTGGCGCCGTTGCCGGGGACTCCACTCTTCAGGATAGGGGAGTTGCATGCTATCTTTTACCTTTGCTTTTTAGTCTTGTTAGTTTACTTTTCATTTTTTGCTTTAGTTCCTTTTATCTAAAATCACAAAAATAGTTATCTTGCTTGCTTGCTACTATGGGTTCCACCGAGAACACCAGGTTGTGTGACTTCACTAGTCACAACAACGATGACTTTATCAGCACACCTATCACTACACCTGCCACTTCAGCACCTTCATATGAAATTAAACCTGCTTTACTTAACTTAGTCATGAGAGAACAATTCTCCGGTGCTGGAGATGATGCTGCTTTACACTTGAACAACTTTGTTGAACTTTGTGATATGAAAAAGTACCAAGAAGTAGATGGTAATATAGTTAAGCTTAAGCTTTTTCCTTTCTCCTTGAGAGGTGGAGCTAAAATTTGGTTTCAGTCTTTGCCTAGAAATAGCATAGATTCATGGGACAAGTGCAAAGATGCTTTTATCGGAAAATACTATCCACCTGCTAAAATTATCCAACTTAGAAGTAACATCATGAATTTTAAACAATTGGATAATGAACACGTTGCCCAAGCTTGGGAACGTATGAAGTCTCTTATCAAGAACTGCCCTACTCACGGTTTGACTACTTGGATGGCTATCCAAACTTTTTATGCAGGTTTGAACTTTACCTCGCGGAACTTGTTAGATTCGGCCGCGGGAGGAACTTTTATGTCAACTACACTTGGTGCTGCCACAAAGCTTCTCGATGAGATGATGACCAACTATTCCCAATGGCACACCGAACGCGCTCCAACAGGTAGGAAGGTAAACTCTGTCGAGGAGATTTCCTCCCTTAATGAAAAAGTTGACTTGATCATGTCTCTACTTTTGAAGCAATCTACTGTTGATCCTCGTGATGTTCCTTTAAATTCTTTGATTGCTCAAGAACAAGTAGATGTTAACTTTATCTCTAGAAACAATTTTAACAACAATGCTTATAGGAGTAACTTTGGTAACAATTCTAGACCGTTCCCCTCTAACTCTTATGGGAACAACAATGCTTATCCTAGTACCAAGAACTCCACTACTGAACTAGAGACCATGCTTAGAGATTTCATCACTACCCAAAAAGCCTTTAATAAGAATGTAGAAGAGAAACTACATAAACTAGATGATCTTTCTTTTAAGGTAGATCACTTAGCCAATGAGGTAAAATTGCTAAAAATTGAAACTTCTCCACTTAAGGAGAGGGAAGTCATCCCTATTAATGCTACTCAAGTACAAATTAATGAAAATATTAGGATGATGGCTAAGCTAAAAGAAAGATGGGCTAGAGAAAGGGAGGAAGAGGAAAGAATTAAGAGCCTTCCTACCCACCACACTGTTGCTACTATCCAAGTTATTGAGGATGTTCACACTCTTAGCACCCAATGTACTCCTGGTACCAATGGACCTATTAATGGTGATGCTATGACTATAGAAGCTACTAAACATATGGACCCAATGTACCCAATGTACTCCAAGTTATTGAGCATGTTCGTCTTGTCTGAAGTAAGGGTGATCTACCGTGGGTTGAATTAATATGCATATTGTTAGAGAAGAACATTGGGCCGCCAACCAAAGCCATGCATCATGGTGGAAGTTTTAGCTTGGACCTTAATCCTCAATCTCTCATGAGAATATGCTTATGCATTAAAGAGGAGTCCATCATCTATTTTCTATGTTGTCCCGGTATGGATGTCCTCAAGTTGAGATCTATCAAAAACGAGAAATCAAATGCGATCTATCTCCTTGGACCTTTGTACAGGTGGCATAGAGGTACCCCTTTGTGACACTTGGTTAAAACATATGTAATGCAATGATAACCCATGGGGATCCGAGCTAATTAGGACAAGGAGCGAGCACTATTAGTATTCGACGCATGAGGCTTGCAACTTATAGGATGTTTTATGCATGACACATATGAAGTACTACTACCGTTGACACAATTGCTTCCATGTTTTCAAAATAAAAAGCTTTAGCACTTAACCTTTCTTTTACCTTTATGTTGAAGCACCAACTACTGAGAGCATGATTGTCATTCTGAGTGTAATGTGCATTGTCCCAAAGTAGCATTGTCTTTTGCATGATCGTGATATCGTTTATTCTGAAATGATTGTATCTAGTCATCACTTAAACCTTGAAGGTGCCCTTGCATTTATGTTTTGCATCACTAAAGGGGGCAAGCTAGATATCACTTTATCATATTTGCACATCATGTTCATTGCAAATCTTTTTGATGTTTCAGTTTCATGTTGTAAAACTTTCAGTCATTTGTGATTTTCTCTTGAGACAACTTAATTACTATAGAATCATTGTCTCAGTAAGCTTTTGTCATATGACTATGAGAAAGTCCTATATGGTTAATAGCATGTCACCACAGAAATTATTCTTGTTATCACTTACCTACTCGAGGACGAGCAGGAATTAAGCTTGGGGATGTTGATACGTCCAAAACGTATCTATAATTTCTGCTTGCTCCATGCCACTTTTGGGTGATATTGCTATGATATTCATACACTTCCATACACTTCTGATCATATTTGGACTAACTTACTAATCCAGTGCACCCCAGTGCCAGTTTCTGTTTTCGGCTGTTTTTGTATTTCAGGTTTTCACGCTTCGAGAACTGCCCAGAAAAATCCAGAAAAATTATATAAAAAATCAGCGATCCGGAAACAACACTGCGTCCGAAGGGCAGCCTGGGGGGGCCACAGGGGCTCCAGGCGCCCCGTGGGCGCGCCCCCTGGGCCGCACCGGGGGGGCGCCTGGGCCCCCCGAGGCTCCCCCGGTGCCCTACTTTGGCATATATTTAAAGGGTCCTCCGTAACCCTCAGAACAGGAACTCTTTTCGCGATCCCATCTCTGTTCCGCCGCCGCCGCCGCTTCCAAGATCGGGAGCACCAGGAGAACTCTTCCCGGCACCCTGCCGGAGGGGAGGATGACCACCGGGAGCTTCTCCACCACCATGGACGCCTCCCGGATGACTCGTGAGTAGTCTCCCTTGGACCATGAGTCCATGACCAGTAGCTATGTGATGTTCTCCTCCCGTTCTTGTGCTTCACTAATTTGTCCTTGTGAGCTGCCCTACATGATCGAGGCACCTATGTAATCCTTATGCTATTGCTATGTTGAGTTTGCTGGGATCCGATGGATTATGAGATTATGTTCAGATTGATCTTGAGTAATATATTTTATTCACCTCTTTTATATTTTAGTTCATAAGTAATTCTTGCATGTTCTCCGTTGTTACTTATTGCTTTGGCCGAGTAGTAGGTAGTGACTTCAAGAGGGAACGTTATGCTTGATTGTGGGTTCATGCCCCTCGATGACTAGCTTGAGTGACAGAAACATGAGTCTAGGGGATGTGCTGTTGCCACAAGGGGGAAAACAACGGTGCTTGTGCCCGCGGGTGCAAGGATTGTTTACTTTACGCAAAGTTCTTTTAATGCAGTTGTCTGTTGCATTGAGTTTACACTATGGGTGGGACTCGCAACTTAATACCAGCGAGATGTTCTGGATAGATATCTCAAGGTGGATGATTAGTAGTAGATATTGATGGATTTCGGTCTACTTACTTTGGCGTACCGCCCATGCTTTGAACCTCAACCTTTCTTGCAATGTAGTCAGCATTGGTTTGCGTTCGTGGTCCTGTCAATTGCCCAGCTGTAATTTGTTTACCTCACATAGCTGTTTTATCGTCTTTTGGGAGAGAGACATCACTAGTGAACATCATGAGACTCCGGTCCATATTACCATCATTGATCACATCCACTATTTACTTTCCGTTATTATTTACTATTGCAAAAACTATCTGTCACTACTATCATTGCTTTTAACCCTTTGTGAACTACAAGGCCGGAGGGATTGACAACCTCTCTGTACTCGTTGGGAGCAAAGTTATTTGTATCTGTGTGCAGGTCCACGTTGATTGCTAATTGCGCCGTTAGCAGTTGACACCTACTTGTTGAACCTAGGAGTCTCTGGGGATTCGATCCTTGGCATCTTTGCTAAGGGAAAACACTTCTACTTACTGCATCTTACACCTTCCACTTGGGGTAACCAACGAGGGGTTCGAGGCCCATCAGGCCATGAGTGTTGCGTCTACGGATTGATACCTTGATTACCAGACTAACGGGAAATCTTGCCGCTTGCTGCATACCCTAGCACATAGTGCCCAACAATTTCTTGCATAGTAATTACTTGGAGTGGGAAGTATCCCGGTTGTCTAACTGTGCCACCTTCTTGCACGAGCCTGGCGTATCCAAGATGCATGTATCTATAACATTTGGAAAATTATGCCATGTTCTAACAAAAACATGTAAATTTGTAACTTTATCTAGACTATCATATCGACCAAGTGCCAGAAGGCTATCATTTCCTAAAAACCCATTTTGGTAGCACTTTGTGGCCCCGTCTTCTAGCTGCATGGGACCCGCTTGGTGCCCCCGACCCTCTCGTTTCCCTACAATCTCCATATATAACCCTGATCACCGACCTAATTATCCCACTTTTTTACTCCACCGCAACATTGATCTATTCATGACTTTCTTCAAGAATCTAAGTGTACGCATCTTGATCACTTATATATCCGTATGTTTGCATACATCAATTTGATAAAAACATCTCCATAGCTTGGTAATTTGGGTGCCCTCATTATAATTTGCAATAGCTTCGTATGATGATTGAAAGCCAACAATGGGCCATAGTAATGGCATTCAAATAGATACATTCAATGGATGAGTAGACATCTGCTAATGCATATGGACTAAATGCGGGTGAGCACGAGTTAATTTTGTTTCTTGTTTGTATGATATTATGTTGGTGACAATGATAACTTGTTACTCTTAGAATATTTAGGATTTATTTGCTAGCTTGATAATCAACAACAGCAAGGGGAAATTAATGATATTCTTACTTTTAGTGGCGTTGATTTGGTTCCAATCTTCATGGATCCTCTTATACATAGAGTAATATGCGGGAAAAACCGTTACTTGAACATTTTGACTGGTTTCTAACCTCTAATAGTTGGAGTAATCCAAGCAATTACGTTAAAGCTCTTGCAAGACTAATCACCGATCATGTGCCTTGTCTAGTGTGTATTCAATCTAACATCCAAGTGCCGGTATCTTTAAAGATGTGGACACACTGGATTGGCAAGTTCCTATCCGCTATAACTAGACAACAAGAATTCTTAGTGCCAAATTTAAAATCATGTGTAGTGCACTTCTCGATGGAGAAATATGCTATCACGGCTATCTCTTGTGTTAGACAATTGTACTAAGGTACAATTGTTCATGGATAACTTGGAGGAGAAGAGACCTCTATATACTCATGAGAAGAACTTTCATAATATTCTTAAGGATGTACTGTCATGTTTCCTGCCTATTACCAGCAGGATTGGCATAAGCAATACACCATCTGTTGTATTCAGTTTGGAGATGACAAAACACAACTCTTTCACCGTATAACAACTGAGTGACATGATACAAATTTAATTGCTTCAATATGACTTCTTGAAGTTGCCATTTTGAGGAGCGTGAGAGCAAAATAGAAGCTTTTTTTCATTATTTAAAGGCCACATTGGGAGCTTCAGTTTCTCGTGATATGATGTTTAACCTTGATATCTTGGTTAAAGTAGTTGATGGTTCGGGCATGTCGTCGGCCCTGTTCACTAAAAAAAGGAATCAATGAAGCTTTGAGTAAACTTCTAACAGTAAACACACACAGTCCGTATCTTACAAACCAGGGGTAGGTAAAGGGGCTCAATTGTCGTCGATGTTGTTTGTTTTACAACGGAACTTCTGCAATACATTGTCAACAATGAATATCTTGAAGGTCATCTTCTTGTTCTTATGAATTAATCAAGAGGCTATCTCATTATTCAATACAACATTGACACTGTCATAGTCCTTATCTCCCTGTTTGCCATTGACAAACTCATGAATATTAAGAAAGTTTTTCAAGACTACCTGCAATAAGTTGGTTTAAAGGTAAGCTTCCAAAAGTCAATTCTTGTTCGAGTGAATGTTCATCATTAGAAATCACTAGGTCAGGCAAGTTTTTTGCAGGAGTCATGTAATGGGAATCATATAACGCTCTAGTTGGATGTGAAAGTGTTTCTTCATCGAAGAAATGTGGGGACTAGGACTCATCACTATTAAGATTCAGAATCAAGCCCTTATAATGAAAATTGTATAGAAGTATTACACCATGCAAAATTCTAGTTGGCTATATTAACATGGAACTAGTATAGAAATGGGCTTTGAAGGCGGCTTCACTACATGGGACAAGAGTGGATCCTATGCTCATCCCAAAGATTGTGTTGCTAATACTTGGACTAGTCGAGGCAGTTTTAGAAACCGCATCGAATGTCCGATACTCGTTGATGGTTCCTACTTTATAACCACCTTAAATGTTTGTTACCCCATAGGCAGTTCTATTAATAAACCACGTGTATTACGTTCAAAGTGATTTCGTTTTTTACAGCCGCCACCATTTTTGTTAAGTCAATTTTCTTGTTTCTTAAGCAGCCATACAGTGCAATACACGGGCATACGTAATTCATATATGCACATATATTAAAAGTATAGAGCCAATATGTACAATTACACACTTGCCAACCTACATATGAAACATATTCTAAAATTGATTCACAACCAACATATGGAACATATTATAAAATGGAAAACATTCAAGAAAGGAGCGCATCCTGCCAGAGCCATCATCTGATATTATATCATGCACTCTAAGACCATCATTGATATCAAGGAGGGGATATATGTTGGCTTGGGCACCCCTCAGCTTCCTCCTCTCTTCAAAGAAGTTTTGTACGACACAAAAAAAATAAAGCACCTGCAAGAGAAAGTTTTCATTTAGATTTAGTAGAGTTTTTCGTTAGACATCAATTTGTAGGGAGGTCCATAATGTTTCCTAAGCAGTCAACTCAAGCTAGTGAACCTTTTATACTATATAACACCCCACATGTTGCTCCGGAAATTGGTGGCGATATATTATTTTAATGAGATTTGGATGCCTAAAAATTTGAATGAGAATGAAGTCTAAGCATATATATGATATATTACACTTGATAATCATATTTGTAAACTATTTACAGAACATTAGTTATATGTTTCATGAATTTGAGAGTAATAAAATAAGTGAGGTTGATGAAGTGGGATGTGTGCATGTTGAGAGAAAATAGTACAATTATCATGTCGCATGCATGTGGAGATAATCAAAGTAGTGGTCTTGAATGTTGAGTTAAATAAAAGTAGTGGTGTTGCATGTCGAGAGAAATAAAAGTAGTGAGATTGATGGTGCAGCTTGTGTTGCGATGTATCTTATGTGAATGTTGAGATAAATAGAATTAATGGGGTCAACTGTATATATAGGATGTTTAAAGGTTAGGAAACTGAGCTTCTTTCCCCTCATGCCACATGCGGGAACTGAACCAGATAGCCCTTCAAAGCACTACCAGTGACCACCTAACCATTAAATGGCATGTCGACTCCCTTGACTTCCCACACCACTAGGAACCCTAACCCTTGACGGCCGGGCGGCACCTCGTGCCTCCACAATTGCCAGTGGATGGCTATTAAAGGACGACACCCTCCCCTATCTCCTTTATCCATTCCAATCTTCTATGCCTCCCAATCTCCTCTCAGCCACCTCCAATGCACCTCTTCATCTTGAATGGATATGCAAGAGGAGTTCCCCCTCATCATCAATTCTGGAGATGACGATAAGGAGAAGAACTCGGCATATCAACTCGGTGCCTATTGGTACTTGATGAACTTGACCCTGGAGGAGCTTACTCAACAAGAGGTGCAAAGGGATCTGTTGACTTGCGACCACGCGCCCTCCCTGTCCCTAGCCTAGATGTTAATGCATGGCCGACCTAGGATGAGTGCGTCGAGGCCCATTTTTAGGCCATTGAGGCCGGCATTGCCGCATTCCTCGCCACCCCCACCCCCCAAAAGGGTAATCTAGGCATCGCTCCCATGGTAGTCATGGTCATGGCTGAAATTGGTTAGGCAAGTTAGGATTCATTAGTTATTAGTTTAACCAATGTAAGTCGTAGTGAAACTCTATCTAAAACTATGATGTAAATTGGGTTCTTCTAGGTGCCCGTGTTTATACAAGTGTGGGAATATTATTCGGATGGCATCATTCCTCATGCGTCACCCCCTTGTGTTTCTTCTTGGTGACAACTATTATTAAATCAATACCAATTTTTAGTGCAAATGTTGCAAGTTTGATTGATGGTGGAAAGGAGGTGGCTATGTGGCACGATCAATGGGAGGGAAGAATCCTGTCTCAAGAATTTGCATGTCTCCACTCATATGGCATGCATGAGGACATTTTTGTTGCTCGGTTCTACATTTCCACAAAACTAATTAAGTGATAGTTCAGATCTGCCTTTATCTTCGGAGGCCCTCAATGTGATTCAGTTGGTTCACTTGCTAAATCCAAACATAAATTGTTAATTCGCAATCCTTTGACTCACGGTCATGTTTGGGGCATGGAATATTCTGCAAAAATACTATGCGATTATTCATCACGACATTCCTCTTCCGCCCCAGTTCCTCTGGATTTAAATATTTTTTTTCAAATTTAGTTGAATGTAATCATGTGGCTTCCCCTGGCAAATAGGTTCAATGCAAGGAACATGTTTTGTCAACATAATTTTAATATTACTAATAATTATTCTTGTGTTATATGTTCCGTTGGGAAGGAGGAGAGCATCGAGCATCTGTTTTTTAGATGTCCCTTCAGCGTTGCCTGCTGGTCAAGTTTCAATATTCACTGGACTTTAAATGCCTCTCAGATTGACTTTGTTGCCTTTTCTTGAAAATTATTAAGATTGTGGCATGGGACATTTTGAAAGATTAAGCGGATCGGAACTTCATGGTGTGTATCGAAAGATAGACTAAGGCTGATTTGCTTTAGCTCAAATATAGGACCACAACATATAATTTAGTTATGATATCACTTTTGTTGCTCATTATTTTAAGTCTTGTATTAGTCTCTAGTTCTTACATTCAATCTGCTGATTTGGATAACATTTTTTGGAAGCCCATAAAGCGGGATCCCTGTTATGAATTGTTAGCTGTACCTTATTATGGTTAATATACCATAGTAGGAGCCTCTTCTACTCTTTAGAACTACAAAAAAAGTTGTTCATGTTCTGAGGCAGAGGGAAGATTGTTCCTATCTCGTACTCGACCTAAAGAGGGATTGTCCACCATTTTCTTCAACAATTTATGAGGTGCTGATGTAAAATGAGCTCTTTAACGGGTAATGAACTACTAGATGGACTTAATTTGTTACTTGGTCAAGGCACGATGGTGTGCCAACTTGACGCTTTCACTATAGAGATGCAATGTAGTGCCGGTTGAGAGAGAATGAAAATAGAGGCACGAATGTTGGTGATGGTTTAGAGGCTTGAAGTCAACAACCTTGGTGAGAAATGACAGTGTTCCCTATGCGTAGACTGTACGGTAGATTTGAACGCATGCATTTTCCATGCGAGGATCGGAACAGTTACTTAGGAATGTTGCTAAAACAACAAGTACACATACACAAAAGGATGTATAATTGAGTTTCACAAAATGAAGAGCGTTTTTTTGTTTCTTTTAAACTCTCAATTATATCCCATACATCATGCCGTTCTTTTTCTGGAATCCCATCGGTTGAACGGACTTAGTTTGCAACATGATCGGATCCTAGGGATGCCACAACTCGATGGATTGACTACCAATGAAGGGAGGAGGTAGAGGGGCAGAGGTGAACGATGTATGGGAGAGGGGTATATAATTTATGTAAACATTGATCGTTGTTGGTTTAAGAGTCTACATGCCGAAGTATACAAAGTGTGAAACCATAACATGTTCTATATATCTATATGAAATCAAAAAGGTATGCAGAGCACAGAGCTGGAGTTTGCATATGGTATAACATTGAACAGTTCCAACACTATTTGAAATGAACAACACTGTTTCCTTACCATTTTTGCAGTGTGAACTGCAGAATTAAAACACCGTTCACCGGAGCGCAGCCGCGTTGCCGGATCAACAAGTGTAAACCAAAACCTTGTGCACCAACTATTTGGGAAAGAAACTAAAGGATATACCAGAAATGTCACACGGTTTCTTCTATGCCAACAAGTGGCAAGCTGAATTAGGCATCTCCCTTCATGGAGCGGAAACAGTACGTGGATCCCAATGACAAGGAATAACGAGAAAAGACAAGGAATAACGAGGACAATAGAAAGGAGTAAAGTAAAGTTGAATACAATGGGGAGATCAGAGGTGGGACCATGATTGGCAGAAAGCGCATATAGGTGCTCATGTGTCATGTCCAAATAATGAAACAGAGGAGTGGAGTGCAGAAGGGTCTTTGATGCGACATAGGTGACCGTTGTGTATAGTAAGGTTGATTTTTTTTGCTTGGTCTGATATGCTTAGTTTCAAAATATGAACCAAGAATCTCTGCGCGCCAATTTTTGGGGGAAGGATGCAAAGGATATGGAGCTGGGCGATAACAAGTCATATGGTTTCTTTGGTACAAAATTAAGGAGAAATAAAGGTTTGGGAGAGGATGTCATCAAATGGTTTATTTGGTACGAAATTAATCACTACCAAGAAAAGAAAAAGGTGTGCCAAGTAGGTAGTACAGATTAAGCAATACATTAGCACATCACCACGCCATATATTTAGCAGGATACAATGTATTGCTCTGCATCCAAAGCGGATAATTACTCGTTTATGCATTTTAGGATGCAAAACCAACGAGAGCAGTTTCCCGCCGAAGGTGCCCATTTTTGGCAGCTCATTAAACATTGACTAGACCAGCAGCTACAAATACCCATCCATTCCCCATTGACTCTTCATCCCAGTCTCGCTCCTCTCTTGTCGCCGACCGCCTGCGGTGCTAGCATGGAGGGGTCGGCCACTATGACGGTGCGGGACGTGCTGTACATGTACAGTGTGGCAAGGCAGGCGTACGAGCGATTCATGTCCGTCTGCGGCAACCCGGAGCAGGCCCGAAACACGGTGGCCTTGCTGGTGTGGCTGGACCAGGGCACCATCTCCGCCATCCACCACGTCCCTTGCATTGATGACGGCGCTGTGGCCATCATCGCGGAGGAGGCCAACGCCGTCCTTGAGTGCCTGCGCTACCCGCTGCCCGTGCTCCCGCCCATCCCGCTTATCTCCACGCTCTGCATGCAAGGCGGTGTCTACATCGAGCCGGGTTTCTTTGCCTTCCACCAGGACCTGGTCGTCCGCGGCGTCGCCCACTTCCTCGATGGCGCTGGTAAGCTCGTCTTTGACGACCGCTTGAATGTATTGCTCAGGAGGTCTGAGACTGGTCTGGTTGGGAACCCACCGGAGCTCATGGCGCCCTACAGCCCCCTTCCGGTGGCGGTACCGGAGGATTGCCGCTCCATGTTCGTCACCTTTTCCAAGACCATGCCTCTGCATCGCGAAGAGGTCTTTGACTACTTCAGGGAGTAAGTCTATTATTGAGATATACTACTAGATCTACTCACTAAGTTTATACTTATACTTCAATATACTAAGATATGCATGCATACATTATTGGGATTGGATCTTCATATAATATATGTCTGATGATTGGCAATTTGTCATGGATGGATGCAGGAAATGGGGTGATTGTGTGGCGAGGGTGCTCGTGGAGAAGACGACAGGAGGCAACATGCCCACGTACGGCCGAATCATCTTCAAGACGGAGGCGGTCTTGAACCTGGTGCTCAACGGTGAGAGGCTCGTCAAGATCTCCATCGACCACCGTGAGATCTGGCTGCGCAAATACATTCCCAGGGTCACCAATGTCGACGCCTGAGCCTAATCCATCCGGGAATCTATCATCATCTCGTCCATGCTCAATGCTCATGCTGCTTGTTAGCCAAATCTACTGGATTTGTCACATATCATTCCAACAAAGATTTGTAAACCAATATTCTGCTGCTGCCAAATTAAGAGAAATAAAAACCTGTTTGAGAACAAGTCTGTTGCTCCTTCCTTGGTACTAAATAAACACATATGATGATGTCATTGCCTACCTCTGTATCCTTCCTTTCCTTCTGCCAAACCTTGGCGCGCAAAGTATGTTTGAGTATGAAGAAGATGTAACAGGAAACCTTTAAAAATACCCACAAAAGCGAGCAAATGACCGCTATAGGAAGCGAGCAAGCAATCTAGTGATGGCCATGGAATCTACCGCTAACTAGTCTAGATGGCAACTGAGGGTGCGGGAAATGTAGATCTGTTTTAAAAATAATATTTAAGTAATGTTTAAGTAATGTGATAAAAAATTCTTAAAATATTTAAATAATGTTTGAATACCATGAATTTGTTTATAAATTTGAACAAAGTTTTAAACGTCAGTACTTTTGAAAAGGTGGACACATATTAAAAAACGTGAACAATTATTGAAAGCATGAATTTTTTTTTGAAATCTGAACATTAAGGGAAAAACTATATGTACGTTAAACAATTTTGAAATATAAGTTGAACATTCATTCATATATGGTGACCAAATTTTTAATACAAATTAAACAATTTGTGATTTACACCGAACAATTTTTTAATTAAAATTGAACATTTTTTATTATACTATGGACTATTCTTAAATACACAATGAATTGTTTTTGGAATATTGAATATTTCTTAATATACGGTGGACATTTTCCTAAATATAAGATTAATATCTTTTTAACTGAAGAATGAAAAGTAAAATAAAAAATTTAACAGAATAAAAACACATATTTACACAAGACAGAGAAGAAAAATAAAGAATAAACAGAAATAACATAGTTTGTCATCGTATTGAAGTATTAATAAAAACACACTATGCAACATTTTCTTAATATATTTATAGATCAAGCCTGGTAAGATATCTCAAAAAAGAACCAATAACCGGAAATAAAAAACCAAAGAAACAAAATACAATAAAAATAAACATGAAAGAACCAGAAGGAAAAAAACTGAAAAGACAAACCAAAATAAAAAAACGAAGGAAAAAAGGGCAGCGTCAGTGTAGCATATGCTTCCGCGAACTGGCGGTCCAACCCGCGGGCACTGCACACGATACCACATCCTATGTCTCGCCCTTAGTGAGATAAGGACTGCTCACATTAAGCGTGCCTCTGGCGGCTCTCTCATATTTCAAAATACTCAAAATAGCTTTATTTATAAATTTCATTTACCCAAATTATAAATAGTCTTCATCACCCGTTTAAAAAATATCCATGCACTGTAGAAACTAGTTTTTGTATTTTTTTAAACAATCATACCATTCAAAAAAATGTTGATGACTTTATTAGTTTTCAAGAGATTAAAAAATGACGTGACATTTGAAAGATTGATCACTTGTTTAAAAATATATGTGTGGCATTTAAAAGGGACTCCGCTACAAATCTTGTGTTAGATTTTTGATCATCCCAAATCGAACGTTTTGTAGCAATTTGTATGTTTCTAGGATGACTAATTTAGTTTGCAAGTTTGGCAAATCCATCGCAGTTAATTTTTATTGTCAGGAAATTGCCATCTGAGTTAACTAAATTTGCCATCCACATGTTATCTAACTTTGCCATATAAAAGTTTAATATGCCATGCTTAAAGTCATCCGTTCAACATTATTCATTAAAAGCTGTTTATAAAATGTTAAAATGTTCATGTACTGAAAGAAAAAAAAATATTTGGTGCCGCTAAAAAAAATTAAACACGTACTTAAAAAATCTTTAAGATGTATTGCAAAAATGGTCATCATGTATTTAGAAGATGTTCAATGTGTATCAAAAACTTGTTCTACTTGAATATGAAACATATAAAATGTTTATTAAAAAAGTTGTACAAGAATTTGAAGAAAGAGGAAAAGAAAAATGGAAAATAAAACTGAAAAAAACGAGGAAAAATGTTATATAAAAGTATAAAATGCATTAAAAGAAAAGATGAAGAAATACATGTAATGTTCTGAAACCGGTCCGATCCGATCTAATGAACCTTCCCAAACCGCTCCTGGGAACTACAGTGTTGTGCGAGCCCATTGGCACAGCGCCAGCGGCAGGACAAGGGTATGACTCGCAATAAGTGAGACGTAACCCTTAAGTTATTGTTTTTATTCATAAAGGGAAATACCAAGTCCAATAGCCCGCAATCACTAATTGGGGAGTACTCTTTCCAAAGATCAACCCTCCCCCCCCCCTCACATGTTGTAACAAGTGGTGCGCTGCATGTGCGCCACTTGTCGCAACCAGGAGTTTTCCGTTTTTTCATAGATCCGCCTATTCAACATATTTTATCTTCTAAACCGTGCATCCAAATCACAAGCCGTTTTCACCGTTGAATTCCTCACGTCGAGATTTTCAAAACTAGATCCGATGTTAATAGGATTTGACGAACCTTTTCTTCCCGAAAAAAACCGGACGATAAACACCGTACGAAAAAACTGAATCAGGAGCACATTATTTTTTCCCTTCCGTGCCTCTCGCGGAAGCAAAACCACGCCTCTCATTGAAAAAAGAAGAAGAGAAAATGCCTTTTTTTTTGTTTCCGAGAGGCACGGCACGTAAAAACAATAGAAAACGTGTTTTTTGTTTCCGAGAGGTACGGTCGTGCCTCTCGTGGTAGGAAAAGAAAACAGAACACACATTTTTTCCCGTTTCTGAGAGGCGCAACTGTGCCTCTCATGAAAGCAAACCGTGCCTCTCACGGAAAAAAAATCGTGCCTCTCACGAAAGAAAGTAAAAAAAATAGAAAGCACATATTTTTTCTGTTTTCGAGAGGCACTGTCATGCCCCTCGTGGAAGAAAAACCATGACTAACAAATGGAACACGTATTTTGCGCATTTTTTTTTATTTTTTTGTCCAAAAGCTAAGATAGAGCGGGGGAAAACCGAAAAGTAAAAAAATCTAAAAAAAAATCATCTAAAAATCAAAAAATACGTTTGGAAAAAAAGTCCGGACAGAGTGCCCCGTGTGCGACATATGGCGATGGTTGACATCATGCCATGTGGCGCTCTCAGCCCACCCCATGTGATCGTTGGGAGGCTCCGGAAGGGGCGCTCCATAACTTTTGCTCTCGCAATAGCTGAGCGTTGTGTTGTGTTCCACAAATATTTTTTGGGCTGGCCCAATGCATGCATGCAAACAACATTTTTTTCCTTTCTCCTCTCCAACGAGAATGCACCTATTTTTTATAAAGTGCATTTTTATTAATTTTAAATGTAGCATTAAGAAAATAGAAAGCATGATAAGCAACACACGTCACCCACACAACTAAGATGCAGACAACTAAATATCAATAGTCTGACAAAAGAAAGGATAAAAAACAACATATCTCCAATAGTAAAGTCATATAAGATACTATGTCAAAGGAGATAGTCGACCGATTCGGATATTATGCTACCACCCATGTAGCGTAGACCATGGACGAAGCCAATGTGTACAACGGAAAATGATCTGCAAAGGGGTAGAGTTTTTGCCAACGAAAATAATAATAATAATTACTACAAACCCAAAGTGACCATAAGAAGGCAGGCACTTCCATACTGATTAGCATTCCAAACCTATTTGAATTTCCATTCAAAGTGTGACCTTAAATATTGGAAACACTTCTAGGAGGATACAAATATGCTATTTGGATGACCGGCCATGTAGAAAGTTTAATCTTGTACTCAAAAAAGGTATTTCATTGTCTCGTCATGAGTGCAAATCCACACTTCTTGCTTCTTTGCCAATTGCGACGAGCGAGGTTGTTATTGGTTAGCACAACTCCACTCCGAAATACCAGACAAAATCCTTAGAAACCAAATAAAAATCTAAGCCTTTGGTGGAACCTTTTACTTTCTAATTATCTAGTTATTACCCACTTGTATCTCTAAGTCCGTAGATGCCACACACATAAAGTCGACTGCGGAGGACCCACATATAATGTGATTCTAGCTAAATGCATCCCGTTCTTCTATCTGGCTAATCGTGACCATTGGGAGAGATGATTTTACCATGGCATACGATGGGGTCTGATCAAATCACGCTTGGATGATATATCTGACGATTCCGAACTGAGCATATGCACAAGAGTATCATTCTCATCGCATACAATGTGGTAAGAAGTTTGATATTGTTCAGGAGACTAGAATTACAGAGCTACTTGTCCTCCTAGAAATGTATCTCTGAGCCGTCCTTTATCGTAAAACATCCAAAGCGGAATAAAATTCATCACTTGTTCTAATTTTTCGATGAGCTGTTTGAATAAAATTGGTTGGAAGCTCAAAAAGTAGGACCCCTCTTATGAATTGTTAACTGTACAATATTAGTTGTCTTATCGCCTCTCCTACTCTTTAGAACTCGAAATATATCTATACATGATCCAAGGAAGAGGACGACATTGTTCCTATCTGGTACTCTGTCGGGATGGGGATTCTGCACCATCAACTTCAACCATTGATGAGGGTGCTGATGTAAAATAAGTTTTTTTGATGGGCAATGAACTACTAGACGGAATTAGTTCGTTACCTGTTCAAGCGCGATGGTGCACCTACAAATATGCTATTGGAAACACTTCTAGGATGATACAAATATGCTATTTGGATGACTGGCCATATAGAAAGTATAATCTTGTACTCAAAAACGTATTTCATTGTCTCGCCATGAGTGCAAATCCACACTTCTTGCTTCTTTGACAATTGCGATGAGCGAGGTTGTTATTGGTTAGCACAACTCCCCTCCGAAACACCAGACAAAAATCCTTAGACACCAAATGAAAAACTAAGCCTTTGGTGGAACCTTTGACTTTCTAATTATCTAGTTATTACCCACTTGTATCTCTAAGTCCATAGACGCCACGTACATAAAGTCGACTGCGGAGGACCCACATATAATGTGATTCCAGCTAAATGCATCCCGTTCTTCTAACAGGCTAATCGTGACCATCGGGAGAGATGATTTTACCATGGCATATGATGGGGTCTGATAACATCACGCTTGGATGATATATCTGATGATGCCGAACTGAGCATATGCACAAGAGTATCATTCTTATCGCATACAATGTGGTAAGAAGTTGATATTGTTCGGGAGACTAGAATTACCGAGCTACTTGTCCTCCTAGAAATGTATCTCTGAGCCGTCCTTTATCGTAAAACATCCAAAGCGGAATAACATTCATCACTTGTTCTAATTTTTCGATGAGCTATTTGAATAAAATTGGTTGGAAGCTCATAAGGACCCCTCTTATGAATTGTTCACTGTACAATATTAGTTGTAGTACAGCCTCTCCTACTCTTTAGAACTCGAAATATATCTATACATGATCCAAGGAAGAGGACGACATTGTTCCTATCTGGTACTCTGTCGGGATGTGGATTCTGCACCATCAACTTCAACCATTGATGTGGGTGCTGATGTAAAATAAGTTTTTTGACGGGCAATGAACTACTAGACGGAATTAGTTCGTTACCTTCTCAAGCGCGATGGTTCGCCTACGTGACGCTTTGACTATAGTTGCAATGTATTTTGGGTTGTGAAGGAATGAAAGTAGAGGCACGAAATGGGCTCTCGGTCAGAGACGTGAACCAAAGGTTGTGGCAAGAAAAGATGACATCCCCTAAGCGGCTAAGCGTAGACTGTATGGTACATGCAAACACGTGGATTTTCAGTCTAAGCATGGGAGCCGTTACTTAGGAATGTAGGCAGAAACTACAAGCACACATACACTGAAGGAAGTACAACCGAGTTGCACAAGCACACATACACTGAAGTCATAGAATGTTCTATATAACATTAAACAGTTCCAAGAAAAGGTGTACCACGTACACAAATACAAAGCACCAAATTAAGTTGTTAAGTATTTCCACAAAAGAAATTAAGTACGTTGAGCTAGAATGAAAGCGGCAGTCAATTATGTGGTAATATATGGATGTAAAATCGATCCAAGGATAAGCGTTTGAAATGAACAACGCTATGTTTCCTTCCATTTTTGTCAGTGCAAACTGTAGCATTAAGCCATGCAGCGCCTACAAATACCACCGCTCCCCACACCCATTCCCCATCCATCAATCCTCTCTTGTTTGCTACCTATCTTTCTCCGGCTGGCCGGCGGTGCAAGCAACAAATTAACGAAAGAAAGCATGGATGGGTCGTCCACTATGACAGTGCGGGAGGTGCTGTACATGTACTGCCTCGCACGGCAGGCATACGACCGGTTCGTCTCCGTGTGTGGCAACCCAGTGCAGGCCCAGAATGCAGTGGCATTGCTGGTGTGGCTGGATCAGGGCACCATCTCGGCCATCCACCACGTTCCCGGCATTGATGCCGGCGCTGTGGGCATCGTCGCGGAGGAGGCCAACGCCATCCTCGAGTGCTTGCGCTATCAGAGGCCCGTGCTCCCGCCCATCCCGCTCATCTCCGCACTGTGCATGCAGGGCGGCGTTTCCATCGAGCCGAGGTTCTTCGCCTTCCACCAGGACTTAGTTGTCCGTGGTGTTTCCCACTTCCTCGAGGGCGCCGGTAAGTTCATCTTCGACGACCGCCTCCAGGTCCTGCTGAGGAAGTCTGAGACCGGTCTGGTGGGTAACCCACCGGAGCTCATGGCGCCCTACAGCCCCCTTCCGGTTGATGTGCCTGAGGACTGCCGCTCCATGATGTTCATCACCTTCTCCAAGGGCATGCCTCTCCTCCACGAGGAGATCTTCGACTACTTTACGCAGTAAGTGGACTAATCGATCTAAACATAAAGTGTATAACTATATATTGATATAATAATATTTTCATCCATACGTGATGATTGGGATTGCATTATCAATCTACTACTAAGATTTGCATGCATCATGCATATGATGACTGGAATCGGACTTGGATGCCATTTTTGTCTGATGATGAGCAATTTGTCATGGATGGGTGCAGGAAATGGGGTGACTGCGTGGTGAGGGTGCTCATGGAGAAGACGACAGGGGGCACCATGCCCATTTATGGCCGGATCATCTTCAAAACAGAGGTGGTAGTGCAGATGGTGCTCAACGGCGAGAGGCTTGTCAAGATCTCCATTGACCAACGTCAGATCTGGTTGCGCAAGTATGTCCCCAAGCCAACCAACATTGCAGACGGATCCATCCGTCCATGAACAACACTGTCGTCTCTGCACAATCCTCAAGCAAGGCAATCAAATCTATCTACCTATCGATCTGCAATCGTAGTGTTGTGCCCTAGGCCAATTAGAAGAAACTAGTCGGCAACCCGTGCATTCGCACGGGCTGGTATATTGAGACAGTTAACTTTATACAATTTTAAACAAACATTACAATTAAGATGTTATTAGTTCCCTATGGTTTTATAGTTACTTTATCCTTTTATTAAAGGGGCAAAAATGAACTTCTATATGGAAGGCATGACATGGTTTTTGATGTAACCATTCTAAAAGAATGGTGTCCAATTTGCAATATTGGTTCCCTAAATTATTCCAGAGATGGACACATTGCATACAACACTTACATCTGGTGTATGACTTCAAATGTTGCTGAAATCTGGGAGAATACTAACATTGTGCATTTTGAAATAATAATATATTTTATTGTGGGGAGATTACTTTTGATTTTTGGGGGTTAAAATTAACTTCATATCCTTATTGATCTTCCCTTTATATTTATTTTTGTACGCATCCGTCTGGTTCTGCTCTTTAGGTACACTTCTTGTTGTGCTAGATAATGGCGAATCCTAGAGCGCATTCGAAAGGTCTTGGGGAGGATGGAGATAATGGTTCATCATCAGTGTGGCCAGGATGGCTAGTTAATTGTTTGAATTTTTAATTTCTTGAATTTTAGTTTTTGTATCTTGTAAACAATAGTTATATTTCATCTTAATATATTTTATTTATTCACAACAATTAGCTTTTGTTATGATTAACATTTGTTCTTTTTGTTGGATGCCATAATGCCACAATGAAAACTTAGTAGATTTTGTTAGATTGAAAAGTTTCATTGTCGTGCAATCTTATTGTTGCTATGAGAGGTCACGTCCTATCATTAGAAATTTAGAAATATTTTGTTTTCATAGTGCAAATTCTTGTAGGTAGCTTAAATGGGTGTCGGGTTAACTTGTTTTACACGATGACATGCTACGACGCATATTGGCTACCGTGTGGCAGAAATGATATATTCTTTTGAATAAATCCCTGATTACAAATATACATATAGTATGTGCGTTACCAATTATGTTACATAAATATTGCATTGTCTTGTTATATTTTTGGGACTTGTTGGTAGATCTACCCATGCTATCACTGAGAATAAAAGACAATGCATGATACCATGACATTATATCCACCAATATTTTCCTCTATATAAGTCGTGGTTCCCTAAATAATTAGGTAGCTTATGTTTCTCTCGAAAGGATAAGTATGTAATCCATCATAAAGTGATACTATCTTTTCCTTTCATTAATAGCATGAGTTAAAATCTTGTATGGTTCGCCAGCGTCGTCTAAAACCAATGCCACTAATATATCACGATATATTGTGCGCCTGCGCTGAAACTTTGAAGGACTCCTTTGATTCAGTTCAAAAGGATGCACGACTTAGAACTTCACTACAAAATCTTATTATTTTTTATGCTACACTGGAACACAAATGTATGTGTTGTTCTTATCTAGTCGCTATCTTAGATCCGCACAGTAGTAGTCTTTTGTGTAACCCGCAAATGGGACATTTTTTACTGAAAATGTTACAAATAGGTGCTGGAAATGTAAATATAGAAAAAATACGATTACAAATATATGCTTGGAATTTTCATGCTTTTCCAATCCTGAGTGGAAAAATATCAGCAAAATTGACAAAGGAATGCAAATAAAAACTAATTAATTATCAGCTCCAACAATCAAGATTTTGTAGAAAGATCTCATGAGGATTAATTTTACATCACTGTAGTCCATCTGCAAACTTGCAATGCAAGTAACGAATGATTAAAAATCAAGTATCTTGCTAACTTAATTAGATAATATGGGAAAAAAATATTTGGTGACCTACTCACAGCAGAATTCAATGGTACAAATTGCCACAGCTAGAAATCGCATGGGTTATCCTACATTTTCTAAAAAAAATGTGATTCACATAAAACAATTAGGTAAGCAACGCTGTTGTGTGTCTTTTGTATTTAGTGAAGATCTAAAACTTCATAATTAAATCCTTTGAAACCTAGATCGGCAGTAGTAAATAATTTTGACATCCACATTGTGTTCCTAAAACATTGTTCATTAAGTACTCTTGTTACTTAGCTGACAAAGAACTAAATATGATGGAGGCATGCAGCAAAATCTACTGATATAAGGCCTGTTTTCATAGTAATCATTGCACCACACAGACCATGTAAATTGCAGTAATAGAACGAAATAGCTAAAAGGAAGAAGAGTAAAAGCGGGGAACTTACAGCTGCTTTTCCGCCAAATCTTCTTCTATACATTGATCCTATGTGTTTCTTTAATCACATGGACAACACTCGAGCAATCCACCCCTTTCTAATCTAGATGGAGTAGGCAGCCATCACCGGCTAATTGGTTGCCTGGCTGCTAGACTATGTGGGCTGCGTACAGGGAGTCCGGGCTGAGCAGTGGATATGGTTGCGTGTGCATGAACTCCTCACTGAAAATGACTTGGGTGGCAGGCGCCGTGGAGCAAAATCTGCTTGACACGGAGAGGTTCATGGCAAGGGAAGAGCTACCCAGCTACTGACTGGAGCTCGTCGCCAATATATGATACTTCAAGTATCATATAGTTACTGAACTACTGACTGGTGTCATCCTTCCAACTTTGATGGTGCATGTCCACATATGACATTGTAGCAATTTGATGCTAATTTAGCTAAATGCAAACATGCATGGCTAAAGGAAATACCTCTGAATTAACATCATATGACAAAAAATATACAGTCTGAAAGTTAGATGGTAATACGTAATGACATTAGCAACCTCAAAGTTAAAAAATGTCCTGTTTTCACGCCAAAACATCAACGTACACATGACTATTAGGACGTGGCTACAAACGAAATTTACATCTGAAGTAAAAAGAAGACGAAGGACATACCCGGTGTGATGTCAATTTACAACTTAAGAAAAAATAGAAGAAGATGCTTCCTGATGTACGCCATGTGATTCTGCCGTCAGACATGTCACTCCCTTTGTTCATAACCTCGCCTCCTTGTTGTAATGCTTAGCACTGCACTAATTGGAGGAGGGCGAGAGGACAGTTGGGAACTTGGGAGGACTCTTCTTTAGGTTGACGACGAATGCGGCTGTCCAATTGCTCTTCCATGCATTAATCCACTTGAAAAGTATTGGGTTAAGAAGAGAACCATGATATGTAGGGTGGTCGAAATTAGGAACTCAGGAGGTTCAAAGTTTGGAGAGTACTGGAACTTGAAATTGATGTCGATGGATTCGGTCCAGCATTAAAAATTTAGGAGATGAGAAGCTGTGAGTTAAGGTCTAAAGGAAAAGATGGCACCAGATTATCTAGTTACGTGAAAACAAATCAAGTACACAGTCATGGTATTAATTACTTGCTAGCAATAGGCCGCCTCTCGGGGCTGTAGCCACAGCCGGGCCCAATCTCATAGCTTTAGATTGCCTTTTCTCTCACTGCGAGAAGAAAGCTTGGAGGGGCCCCATGTGGATGGACATATACTTCGATCATGGGGATTAGACAGAGCGTGGAGATGATTTTACTTATAAAGCATGGAGAAGACGTGGGTTGCATCCTATCTTGTTTAGCCAGGCAACAATCCACGCTGATGGAACTCACCATATCACGGAGCATCATCACAGTTGCCTCCCTCCTCGTGCTGCGGTGAGATCTTCCTATAGAGAAGCCTCGTTTTTCAAGTACTTACTGCAAAATCGGTGTTGCAAAACCCCAGGCCCTTCATCGGAAGACATTGACTTGTCTAGATCGGAGGCATCGGCTCGCGTATCCCCGGCCGGCGGCGTGGCAGCAAGGATACAGGGCGACCAAGTTCTTCAGGAAGAGATACGTGTAGTATTTGTAACAGTTTTGGACGGCAAATAATCTGCAGGTTTTCTTACCGTCAAAGTACAATACCTATGCTTCTTTTCTTTAGATCGCTTCATAGGAGCCGTGCACGATGTAGACTCATCACCGGATGCATAATCTGTTTCGGTTAGTTTGCCTATTTCTCTTCGCAAGATTACGTAGATCAAACATTCTTTTTTTTAGATCGCTTCATATGTGCCGTGTAGGACCTAGACTCATGACATAAATGGGAAGATCTACACCGTAATAATTCGGTCCCACCAGATTAACGGCTCCTAATTACTGATTAACGTGGTAATTTCTTGTGCCGTGTAGGACCTAGACTCATGACATAAATGGGAAGATCTACACCGTAATAATTCGGTCCCACCAGATTAACGGCTCCTAATTACTGATTAACGTGGTAATTTCTTGAGAGTCTGTAATTAGTATAGGTATAGATATATTACAGCTTGAGAAAAAGATTGTAGCTCCTTAATTTGTTATTAAGAAACAATATCATGATGCCATCTCCTAGCTTGGTATCCTTCCCTTACCCCCACAAAGCATGGCGCGCAAAAGTTCTTTGTATTGATTTTAAAATGGCTCTACAGTTACACAAAGGTCACCTATGTGAGATAACCCCCTCCCCACGACCTTTTTTACTTGGACACTGACCACCTTCACCTTCCCCGTCTGCGGTCCCATACCAAGTGATTTTTACCATCCATCTCAACTTTACTTTTATTCTCCCTATAATCCTTGTTATTCCTCGTCTTTTTTCTCGTCACATGGCACCTCAGAGGTACATACTATGTTTGATCTGCAGAGGGAGTCCTGCCTAATTAAGCTTGATGTTCCCTTGTCAAAACAAAAGAAACCACATGTTGTTGCCTCAATATCCTTCGGTTTAACGTTTGTCCGTGAAAATTCTAGGTTTTAGTTTCATATTGAATATTTACGAGCATCGTTGATTACCTTTTCTTGTCATTCACCACTTCTAATAGCAACGGAAGATTTATTTTTGATTAGTTGGTCAATCCATCCATGTACATAACCAACTTGCATTGCTTTGCCATATGGCGGGGTTTCCCAAAAGTTGCGCCTAAAAATTTGTTGAGGCCATTTTGTTGGGTGCTTTAGAAAATTGTCCGTACCAAAGAAACCATATGATTTAATTGCGTAGCATGGTATTTTTTGCCCCC
>LR738712.1:904019690-904036747 GCA_902687465.1 Secale cereale | reverse complement strand
ACTTTGGCATATATTTAAAGGGTCCTCCGTAACCCTCAGAACAGGAACTCTTTTCGCGATCCCATCTCTGTTCCGCCGCCGCCGCCGCTTCCAAGATCGGGAGCACCAGGAGAACTCTTCCCGGCACCCTGCCGGAGGGGAGGATCACCACCGGGAGCTTCTCCACCACCATGGACGCCTCCCGGATGACTCGTGAGTAGTCTCCCTTGGACCATGAGTCCATGACCAGTAGCTATGTGATGTTCTCCTCCCGTTCTTGTGCTTCACTAATTAGTCCTCGTGAGCTGCCCTACATGATTGAGGCACCTATGTAATCCTTATGCTGTTGCTATGTTGAGTTTGCTGGGATCCGATGGATTATGAGATTATGTTCAGATTGATCTTGAGTAATATATTTGATTCACCTATTTTATATTTTAGTTCATAAGTAATTCTTGCATGTTCTCCGTTGTTACTTATTGCTTTGGCCGAGTAGTAGGTAGTGACTTTAAGAGGGAACGTTATGCTTGATTGTGGGTTCATGCCCCTCGATGACTAGCTTGAGTGACAGAAACATGAGTCCAGGGGATGTGATGTTGCCACAGGGGGGAAAACAACGGTGCTTGTGCCCGTGGGTGCAAGGATTGTTTACTTTACGCAAAGTTCTTTTAATGCAGTTGTCTGTTGCATTGAGTTTACACTATGGGTGGGACTCGCAACTTTATACCAGCGAGATGTTCTGGATAGATATCTCAAGGTGGATGATTAGTAGTAGATATTGATGGATTCGGTCTACTTACTTTGGCGTACCGCCCATGCTTTGAACCTCAACCTTTCTTGCAATGTAGTCAGCATTGGTTTGCGTTCGTGGTCCTGTCAATTGCCCAGCTGTAATTTGTTTACCTCACATAGCTGTTTTATCGTCTTTTGGGAGAGAGACATCACTAGTGAACATCATGAGACTCCGGTCCATATTACCATCATTGATCACATCCACTATTTACTTTCCGTTATTATTTACTATTGCAAAAACTATCTATCACTACTATCATTGCTTTTAACCCTTTGTGAACTACAAGGCCGGAGGGATTGACAACCTCTCTGTACTCGTTGGGAGCAAAGTTATTTGTATCTGTGTGCAGGTCCACGTTGATTGCTAATTGCGCCGTTAGCAGTTGACACCTACTTGTTGAACCTAGGAGTCTCTGGGGATTCGATCCTTGGCATCTTTGCTAAGGGAAAACACTTCTACTTACTGCATCTTACACCTTCCACTTGGGGTAACCAACGAGGGGTTCGAGGCCCATCAAGGAGTATTTTCTGGCGCCGTTGCCGGGGACTCCACTCTTCAGGATAGGGGAGTTGCATGCTATCTTTTACCTTTGCTTTTTAGTCTTGTTAGTTTACTTTTCATTTTTGCTTTAGTTCCTTTTATCGAAAATCACAAAAATAGTTATCTTGCTTGCTTGCTACTATGGGTTCCACCGAGAACACCAAGTTGTGTGACTTCACTAGTCACAACAACGATGACTTTATCATCACACCTATCACTACACCTGCCACTTCAGCACCTTCATATGAAATTAAACCTGCTTTACTTAACTTAGTCATGAGAGAACAATTCTCCGGTGCTGGAGATGATGCTGCTTTACACTTGAACAACTTTGTTGAACTTTGTGATATGCAAAAGTACCAAGAAATAGATGGTAATATTGTTAAGCTTAAGCTTTTTCCTTTGTCCTTGAGAGGAGGAGCTAAAATTTGGTTTCAGTCTTTGCCTAGAAATAGCATAGATTCATGGGACAAGTGCAAAGATGCTTTTATCGGAAAATACTATCCACCTGCTAAAATTATCCAACTTAGAAGTAACATCATGAATTTTAAACAATTGGATAATGAACACATTGCCCAAGCTTGGGAACGTATGAAGTCTCTTATCAAGAACTGCCCTACTCACGGTTTGACTGCTTGGATGGTTATCCAAACTTTTTATGCAGGTTTGAACTTTACCTCGCAGAACTTGTTAGATTCGGCCGCGGGAGGAACTTTTATGTCAACTACACTTGGTGCTGCCACAAAGCTTCTCGATGAGATGATGACCAACTATTCCCAATGGCACACCGAACGCGCTCCAACAGGTAGGAAGGTAAACTCTGTCGAGGAGATTTCCTCCCTTAATGAAAAAGTTGACTTGATCATGTCTCTACTTTCGAAGCAATCTACTGTTGATCCTCGTGATGTTCCTGTAAATTCTTTGATTGCTCCAGAACAAGTAGATGTTAACTTTATCTCTAGAAACAATTTTAACAACAATGCTTATAGGAGTAACTTTGGTAACAATTCTAGACCGTTCCCCTCTAACTCTTATGGGAACAACAATGCTTATCCTAGTACCAAGAACTCCACTACAGAACTAGAGACCATGCTTAGAGATTTCATCACTACCCAAAAAGCCTTTAATAAGAATTCAGAAGAGAAACTACATAAACTAGATGATCTTTCTTTTAAGGTAGACCACTTAGCCAATGAGGTAAAATTGCTAAAAATTGAAACTTCTCCACTTAAGGAGAGGGAAGTCATCCCTATTAATGCTACTCAAGTACAAATTAATGAAAATATTAGGATGATGGCTAAGCAAAAAAAAAGATGGGCTAGAGAAAGGGAGGAAGAGGAAAGAATTAAGAGCCTTCCTACCCACCACACTGTTGCTACTGTCCAAGTTATTGAGGATGTTCACACTCTTAGCACCCAATGTACTCCTGGTCCCAATGGACCTATTAATGGTGATGCTATGACTATAGAAGCTACCAAACAAGTGAACCTGAAGGACACCACTACCACTTTACTTGATGCTCGTGACCTTGATTTTGATAATTGCACTCTTACCGAAGTTATTGATTTCCTTCACAAGATGTCTAGAGATCCCCGCACTAGCACGCTTATACTTGCCTTCATAGAGCATATCACTAATGCTCTCATCAAAGCTAGGGAGGAGAAACTTAGAGTAGAAGCCTCCATACCTAGAAAGCTAGAATATGGTTGGGATCCTATGATAAAAATGTATTTGAATGACTTCTCTTGCTATGCATTATGTGATGTTGGTGCTAGTACCTCTGTTATGCCCAAAAGGATATATGATATGCTTAAATTAAAACCTTATGATTCTTGTTCTTTTGGTAATGTTCTCGTTGATTCTTCCATAAAGAAACCTTTGGGGAGGATCGATGATGTTCTTATTGTTGTCAATGATAATTATGTGCCCGTTGATTTCACTATTATGGATATTGAATGTGATCCTTCATGTCCAATTATTTTGGGACGTCCCTTTTTGCGCACCGTTGGTGCTGTCATTGACATGAAAGAGGGTAATATAAAATTTCAGTTTCCTCTCAAGAAAGGGATGGAACACTTCCCTCGTAAGAAGATCAAGTTACCTTTTGAGTCCGTTGTACGGGCTAGCTATTCTTTTACTCTTGATAAAACTTGATCTATGCATTATGCCTAGCTTAAAGGCATAAAAGAAAGCGCTTTTGGGAGGCAGCCCACATGAATAATTTTTTTGCTTTTGTTGTGTCTTGATGTTGTTTACTGCTGTAGCATCATCATTGTATCTTTGCTTTTCATATTTGTGCCAAGTATAGCCTCTGATTGCTAGAAAGTTCAAAAGTTGTGAGGTGCTGTCCAGGAAACAGATTCTGTCCTTGGATAGAAAAATTTGTATAAAATCACCAGATCATCTTTTAGGTCTGAATTGTTTCGACAGCGTTCTCTATATAATTGTCTTTCGTGCGTCAGTTCTGAGTTTTTTGATTTGAGTTGCAGAAGTATCCCGAACAGGTCAATTACTGCCTGCTGTTCTGTTTTTCACAGATTCTGTCCTGTTTTGCCTTACCTTCACTTTGCAAATTAAGAACTTGCTTTTTCTTTGCAAAAACCTTTTTCTTTGCCTTGATGATCTTTTGTTTCTAAGTAGCGATATAACTACCATGCCTGATTCAATATTGCTTTGTCGCTCTGCATGATTATGACCGTCATTGCTCTCTTAGTTGGTCGCTCCCAGTCTTTTGCTAACCTCCACCTGCACTAAGCAAACTAACCATGCAATACATAGCTCATGGGAAAGTAGCCTAAAAACTATTGTGGTAAAGAATATGTTGCTTATGTATCTTATTTCTTATAAGTTGCTTGCTGAGCGGTAACCATGTTTCTGGGGACGCCATCAACTGTCACACTTTTGTTGAATATCATGTGAGTTGCTATGCATGTTCGTCTTGTCTGAAGTAAGGGTGATCTACCGTGGGTTGAATTAATATGCATATTGTTAGAGAAGAACATTGGGCCGCCAACCAAAGCCATGCATCATGGTGGAAGTTTTAGCTTGGACCTTAATCCTCAATCTCTCATGAGAATATGCTTATGCATTAAAGAGGAGTCTATCATCTATTTTCTATGTTGTCCCGGTATGGATGTCCTCAAGTTGAGATCTATCAAAAACGAGAAATCAAATGCGATCTATCTCCTTGGACCTTTGTACAGGTGGCATAGAGGTACCCCTTTGTGACACTTGGTTAAAACATATGTAATGCAATGATAACCCATGGGGATCCGAGCTAATTAGGACAAGGAGCGAGCACTATTAGTATTCGATGCATGAGGCTTGCAACTTATAGGATGTTTTATGCATGACACATATGAAGTACTACTACCGTTGACACAATTGCTTCCATGTTTTCAACATAAAAAGCTTTAGCACTTAACCTTTCTTTTACCTTTATGTTGAAGCACCAACTACTGAGAGCATGATTGTCATTCTGAGTGTAATGTGCATTGTCCCAAAGTAGCATTGTCTTTTGCATGATCATGATATCGTTTATTCTGAAATGATTGTATCTAGTCATCACTTAAACCTTGAAGGTGCCCTTGCATTTATGTTTTGCATCACTAAAGGGGGCAAGCTAGATATCACTTTATCATATTTGCACATCATGTTCATTGCAAATCTTTTTGATGTTTCAGTTTCATGTTGTAAAACTTTCAGTCATTTGTGATTTTCTCTTGAGACAACTTAATTACTATAGAATCATTGTTTCAGTAAGCTTTTTTCATATGACTATGAGAAAGTCCTATATGGTTAATAGCATGTCACCACAGAAATTATTCTTGTTATCATTTACCTACTCGAGGACGAGCAGGAATTAAGCTTGGGGATGTTGATACGTCCAAAACGTATCTATAATTTCTGCTTGCTCCATGCCACTTTTGGGTGATATTGCTATGATATTCATACACTTCCATACACTTTTGATCATATTTGGACTAACTTACTAATCCAGTGCACCCCAGTGCCAGTTTCTGTTTTCGGCTGTTTTTGTATTTCAGGTTTTCACGTTTCGAGAACTGCCGAGAAAAATCCTGAAAAATTATATAAAAAATCAGCGATCCGGAAACAACACTGCGTCCGAAGGGCAGCCTAGGGGGGCCACAGGGGCTCCAGGCGCCCCGTGGGCGCGCCCCCCCTGGGCCGCACCGGGGGGGCGCCTGGGCCCCCCGAGGCTCCCCCGGTGCCCTACTTTGGCATATATTTAAAGGGTCCTCCGTAACCCTCAGAACAGGAAATCTTTTCGCGATCCCATCTCTGTTCCGCCGCCGCCGCCGCTTCCAAGATCGGGAGCACCAGGAGAACTCTTCCCGGCACCCTGCCGGAGGGGAGGATCACCACCGGGAGCTTCTCCACCACCATGGACGCCTCCCGGATGACTCGTGAGTAGTCTCCCTTGGACCATGAGTCCATGACCAGTAGCTATGTGATGTTCTCCTCCCGTTCTTGTGCTTCACTAATTAGTCCTCGTGAGCTGCCCTACATGATCGACGCACCTATGTAATCCTTATGCTGTTGCTATGTTGAGTTTGCTGGGATCCGATGGATTATGAGATTATGTTCAGATTGATCTTGAGTAATATATTTGATTCACCTCTTTTATATTTTAGTTCATAAGTAATTCTTGCATGTTCTCCGTTGTTACTTATTGCTTTGGCCGAGTAGTAGGTAGTGACTTCAAGAGGGAACGTTATGCTTGATTGTGGGTTCATGCCCCTCGATGACTAGCTTGAGTGACAGAAACATGAGTCTAGGGGATGTGCTGTTGCCACAAGGGGGAAAACAACGGTGCTTGTGCCCGCGGGTGCAAGGATTGTTTACTTTACGCAAAGTTCTTTTAATGCAGTTGTCTGTTGCATTGAGTTTACACTATGGGTGGGACTCGCAACTTAATACCAGCGAGATGTTCTGGATAGATATCTCAAGGTGGATGATTAGTAGTAGATATTGATGGATTTCGGTCTACTTACTTTGGCGTACCGCCCATGCTTTGAACCTCAACCTTTCTTGCAATGTAGTCAGCATTGGTTTGCGTTCGTGGTCCTGTCAATTGCCCAGCTGTAATTTGTTTACCTCACATAGTTGTTTTATCGTCTTTTGGGAGAGAGACATCACTAGTGAACATCATGAGACTCCGGTCCATATTACCATCATTGATCACATCCACTATTTACTTTCCGTTATTATTTACTATTGCAAAAACTATCTATCACTACTATTATTGCTTTTAACCCTTTGTGAACTACAAGGCCGGAGGGATTGACAACCTCTCTGTACTCGTTGGGAGCAAAGTTATTTGTATTGTGTGCAGGTCCACGTTGATTGCTAATTGCGCCGTTAGCAGTTGACACCTACTTGTTGAACCTAGGAGTCTCTGGGGATTCGATCCTTGGCATCTTTGCTAAGGGAAAACACTTCTACTTACTGCATCTTACACCTTCCACTTGGGGTAACCAACGAGGGGTTCGAGGCCCATCAGGCCATGAGTGTTGCGTCTACGGATTGATACCTTGATTACCAGACTAACGGGAAATCTTGCCGCTTGCTGCATACCCTAGCACATAGTGCCCAACAATTTCTTGCATAGTAATTACTTGGAGTGGGAAGTATCCCGGTTGTCTAACTGTGCCACCTTCTTGCACGAGCCTGGCGTATCCAAGATGCATGTATCTATACCATTTGGAAAATTATGCCATGTTCTAACAAAAACATGTAAATTTGTAACTTTATCTAGACTATCATATCGACCAAGTGCCAGAAGGCTATCATTTCCTAAAAACCCATTTTGGTAGCACTTTGTGGCCCCGTCTTCTAGCTGCATGGGACCCGCTTGGTGCCCCCGACCCTCTCGTTTCCCTACAATCTCCATATATAACCCTGATCACCGACCTAATTATCCCACTTTTTTACTCCACCGCAACATTGATCTATTCACGACTTTCTTCAAGAATCTAAGTGTACGCATCTTGATCACTTATATATCCGTATGTTTGCATACATCAATTTGATAAAAACATCTCCATAGCTTGGTAATTTGGGTGCCCTCATTATAATTTGCAATAGCTTCGTATGATGATTGAAAGCCAACAATGGGCCATAGTAATGGCATTCAAATAGATACATTCAATGGATGAGTAGACATCTGCTAATGCATATGGACTAAATGCGGGTGAGCACGAGTTAATTTTGTTTCTTGTTTGTATGATATTATGTTGGTGACAATGATAACTTGTTACTCTTAGAATATTTAGGATTTATTTGCTAGCTTGATAATCAACAACAGCAAGGGGAAATTAATGATATTCTTACTTTTAGTGGCATTGATTGGGTTCCAATCTTCATGGATCCTCTTATACATGGAGTAATATGCGGGAAAAACCGTTACTTGAACATTTTGACTGGTTTCTAACCTCTAATAGTTGGACCTCAATTAATCCAAGCAATTACGTTAAAGCTCTTGCAAGACTAATCACCGATCATGTGCCTTGTCTAGTGTGTATTCAATCTAACATCCAAGTGCCGGTATCTTTAAAGATGTGGACACACTGGATTGGCAAGTTCCTATCCGCTATAACTACACAACAAGAATTCTTAGTGCCAAATTTAAAATCATGTGAAGTGCACTTCTCGATGGAGAAATATGCTATCACGGCTATCTCTTATGTTAGACAATTGTACTAAGGTACAATTGTTCATGGATAACTTGGAGGAGAAGAGACCTCTATATACTCATGAGAAGAACTTTCATAATATTCTTAAGGATGTACTGTCATGTTTCCTGCCTATTACCAGCAGGATTGGCATAAGCAATACACCATCTGTTGTATTCGGTTTGGAGATGACAAAACACAACTCTTTCACCGTATAACAACTGAGTGACATGGTACAAATTTAATTGCTTCAATATGACTTCTTGAAGTTGCCATTTTGAGGAGCGTGAGAGCAAAATAGAAGGTTTTTTTTCATTATTTAAAGGCCACATTGGGAGCTTCAGTTTCTCGTGATATGATGTTTAACCTTGATATCTTGGTTAAAGTAGTTGATGGTTCGGGCATGTCGTCGGCCCTGTTCACTAAAAAAAAGGAATCAATGAAGCTTTGAGTAAACTTCTAACAGTAAACACACACAGTCCGTATCTTACAAACCAGGGGTAGGTAAAGGGGCTCAATTGTCGTCGATGTTGTTTGTTTTACAACGGAACTTCTGCAATACATTGTCAACAATGAATATCTTGAAGGTCGTCTTCTTGTTCTTATGAATTAATCAAGAGGCTATCTCATTATTCAATACAACATTGACACTGTCATAGTCCTTATCTCCCTGTTTGCCATCGACAAACTCATGAATATTAAGAAAGTTTTTCAAGACTACCTGCAATAAGTTGGTTTAAAGGTAAGCTTCCAAAAGTCAATTCTTGTTCGAGTGAACGTTCATCATTAGAAATCACTAGGTCTGGCAAGTTTTTTGCAGGAGTCATGTAATGGGAATCATATAACGCTCTAGTTGGATGTGAAAGTGTTTCTTCATCGAAGAAATGTGGGGACTAGGACTCATCACTATTAAGATTCGGAATCAAGCCCTTATAATGAAAATTGTATAGAAGTATTACACCATGCAAAATTCTAGTTGGCTAAATTAACATGGAACTAGTATAGAAATGGGCTTTGAAGGCGGCTTCACTACATGGGACAAGAGTGGATCCTATGCTCATCCCAAAGATTGTGTTGCTAATACTTGGACTAGTCGAGGCAGTTTTAGAAACCGCATCGAATGTCCGATACTCGTTGATGGTTCCTACTTTATAACCACCTTAAATGTTTGTTACCCCATAGGCAGTTCTATTAATAAACCACGTGTATTACGTTCAAAGTGATTTCCTTTTTTATAGCCGCCACCATTTTTGTTAAGTCAATTTTCTTGTTTCTTAAGCAGCCATACAGTGCAATACACGGGCATACGTAATTCATATATGCACATATATGAAAAGTATAGAGCCAATATGTACAATTACACACTTGCCAACCTACATATGAAACATATTCTAAAATTGATTCACAACCAACATATGGAACATATTATAAAATGGAAAACATTCAAGAGAAAGAGCGCATCCTACCAGAGCCATCATCTGATATTATATCATGCACTCTAAGACCATCATTGATATCAAGGAGGGGATATATGTTGGCTTGGGCACCCCTCAGCTTCCTCCTCTCTTCAAAGAAGTTTTGTACGGCACAAAAAAAATAAAGCACCTGCAAGAGAAAGTTTTCATTTAGATTTAGTAGAGTTTTTCGTTAGACATCAATTTGCAGGGAGGTCCATAATGTTTCCTAAGCAGTCAACTCAAGCTAGTAAACCTTTTATACTATATAACACCCCACATGTTGCTGCGGAAATTGGTGGCGATATATTATTTTAATGAGATTTGGATGCCTAAAAATTTGAATGAGAATGAAGTCTAAGCATATATATGATATATTACACTTGATAATCATATTTGTAAACTATTTACAGAACATTAGTTATATGTTTCATGAATTTGAGAGTAATAAAATAAGTGAGGTTGATGAAGTGGGATGTGTGCATGTTGAGAGAAAATAGTACAATTATCATGTCGCATGCATGTGGAGATAATCAAAGTAGTGGTCTTGAATGTTGAGTTAAATAAAAGTAGTGGTGTTGCATGTCGAGAGAAATAAAAGTAGTGAGATTGATGGTGCAGCTTGTGTTGCGATGTATCTTATGTGAATGTTGAGATAAATAAAATTAATGGGGTCAACTGTATATATAGGATGTTTAAAGGTTAGGGAAACTGAGCTTCTTTCTCCTCATGCCACATGCGGGAACTGAACCAGATAGCCCTTCAAAGCACTACCAGTGACCACCTAACCAATAAATGGCATGTCGACTCCCTTGACTTCCCACACCACTAGGAACCCTAACCCTGGACGGCCGGGCGGCACCTCGTGCCTCCACAATTGCCAGTGGATGGCTATTAAAGGACGACACCCTCCCCTATCTCCTTTATCCATTCCAATCTTTTATGCCTCCCAATCTCCTCTCAGCCACCTCCAATGCACCTCTTCATCTTGAATGGATATGCAAGAGGAGTTCCCCCTCATCATCAATTCTGGAGATGACGAGAAGGAGAAGAACTCGGCATATCGACTCGGTGCCTATTGGTACTTGATGAACTTGACCCTGGAGGAGCTTACTCAACAAGAGGTGCAAATGGATCTGTTGACTTGCGACCACGCGCCCTCCCTGTCCCTAGCCTAGATGTTAATGCATGGCCGACCTAGGATGAGTGCGTCGAGGCCCATTTTTAGGCCATTGAGGCCGGCATTGCTGCATTCCTCGCCACCCCCACCCCCCAAACGGGTAATCTAGGCATCGCTCCCATGGTAGTCATGGTCATGGCTGAAATTGGTTAGGCAAGTTAGGATTCATTAGTTATTAGTTTAACCAATGTAAGTCGTAGTGAAACTCTATCTAAAACTATGATGTAAATTGGGTTCTTCTAGGTGCCCGTGTTTATACAAGTGTGGGAATATTATTCGGATGGCATCATTCCTCATGCGTCACCCCCTTGTGTTTCTTCTTGGTGACAACTATTATTAAATCAATACCAATTTTTAGTGCAAATGTTGCAAGTTTGATTGATGGTGGAAAGGAGGTGGCTATGTGGCACGATCAATGGGAGGGAAGAATCCTGTCTCAAGAATTTGCATGTCTCCACTCATATGGCATGCATGAGGACATTTTTGTTGCTCGGTTCTACATTTCCACAAAACTAATTAAGTGATAGTTCGGATCTGCCTTTATCTTCGGAGGCCCTCAATGTGATTCAGTTGGTTCACTTGCTAAATCCAAACATAAATTGTTAATTCGTAATCCTTTGACTCACGGTCATGTTTGGGCATGGAATATTCTGCAAAATACTATGCGATTATTCATCACGACATTCCTCTTCCGCCCCAGTTCCTCTGGATTAAAATATTTTTTTTTTCAAATTTAGTTGAATGTAATCATGTGGCTTCCCCTGGCAAATAGGTTCAATGCAAGGAACATGTTTTGTCAACATAATTTTAATATTACTAATAATTATTCTTGTGTTATATGTTCCGTTGGGAAGGAGGAGAGCATCGAGCATCTGTTTTTTAGATGTCCCTTCAGCGTTGCCTGCTGGTCAAGTTTCAATATTCACTGGACTTTAAATGCCTCTCAGATTGAATTTGTTGCCTTTTCATGAAAATTATTAAGATTGTGGCATGGGACATTTTGAAAGATTAAGCGGATCGGAACTTCATGGTGTGTATCGAAAGATAGACTAAGGCTGATTTGCTTTAGCTCAAATATAGGACCACAACATATAATTTAGTTATGATATCACTTTTGTTGCTCATTATTTTAAGTCTTGTATTAGTCTCTAGTTCTTACATTCAATCTGCTGATTTGGATAACATTTTTTGGAAGCCCATAAAGCGGGATCCCTGTTATGAATTGTTAGCTGTACCTTATTATGGTTAATATACCATAGTAGGAGCCTCTTCTACTCTTTAGAACTACAAAAAAAGTTGTTCATGTTCTGAGGCAGAGGGAAGATTGTTCCTATCTCGTACTCGACCTAAAGAGGGATTCTCCACCATTTTCTTCAACAATTTATGAGGTGCTGATGTAAAATGAGCTCTTTAACGGGTAATGAACTACTAGATGGACTTAATTTGTTTCTTGGTCAAGGCACGATGGTGTGCCAACTTGACGCTTTCACTATAGAGATGCAATGTAGTGCCGGTTGAGAGAGAATAAAAATAGAGGCACGAATGTTGGTGATGGTTTAGAGGCTTGAAGTCAACAACCTTGGTGAGAAATGACAGTGTTCCCTATGCGTAGACTGTACGGTAGATTTGAACGCATGCATTTTCCATGCGAGGATCGGAACAGTTACTTAGGAATGTTGCTAAAACAACAAGTACACATACACAAAAGGATGTATAATTGAGTTTCACAAAATGAAGAGCGTTTTTTTGTCTCTTTTAAACTCTCAATTATATCCCATACATCATGCCGTTCTTTTTCTGGAATCCCAGCGGTTGAACGGACTTAGTTTGCAACATGATCGGATCCTAGGGATGCCACAACTAGATGGATTGACGACCAATGAAGGGAGGAGGTAGAGGGGCAGAGGTGAACGATGTATGGGAGAGGGGTATATAATTTATGTAAACATTGATCGTTGTTGGTTTAAGAGTCTACATGCCGAAGTATACAAAGTGTGAAACCATAACATGTTCTATATATCTATATGAAATCAAAAAGGTATGCAGAGCACAGAGCTGGAGTTTGCATATGGTATAACATTGAACAGTTTCAACACTGTTTGAAATGAACAACACTGTTTCCTTACCATTTTTGCAGTGTGAACTGCAGAATTAAAACACCGTTCACCGGAGCGCAGCCGCGTTGCCGGATCAACAAGTGTAAACCAAAACCTATAACTGTTGTGCACCAACTATTTGGGAAAGAAACTAAAGGATATACCGGAAATGTCACACGGTTTCTTCTGTGCCAACAAGTGGCAAGCTGAATTAGGCATCTCCCTTCATGGAGCGGAAACAGTACATCGATCCCAATGACAAGGAATAACGAGAAAAGACAAGGAATAACGAGGACAATAGAAAGGAGTAAAGTAAAGTTGAATACAATGGGGAGATCAGAGGTGGGACCATGGTTGGCAGAAAGCGCATATAGGTGCTCATGTGTCATGTCCAAATAATGAAACAGAGGAGTGGAGTGCAGAAGGGTCTTTGATGCGACATAGGTGACCGTTGTGTATAGTAAGGTTGATTTTTTTTGCTTGGTCTGATATGCGTAGTTTCAAAATACGAACCAAGAATCTCTGCGTGCCAATTTTTGGGGGAAAGATGCAAAGGATATGGAGCTGGGCGATAACAAGTCATATGGTTTATTTGGTACAAAATTAAGGATAAATAAAGGTTTGGGAGAGGATGTCATCAAATGGTTTATTTGGTACGAAATTAATCACTACCAAGAAAAGAAAAAGGTGTGCCAAGTAGGTAGTACAGATTAAGCAATACATTAGCACATCACCACGCCATATATTTAGCAGGATACAATGTATTGTTCTGCATCCAAAGCGGATAATTACTCGTTTATGCATTTTAGGATGCAAAACCAACGAGAGCAGTTTCCCGCCGGAGGTGCCCATTTTTGGCAGCTCATTAAACATTGACTAGACCAGCAGCTACAAATACCCATCCATTCCCCATTGACTCTTCATCCCAGTCTCGCTCCTCTCTTGTCGCCGACCGCCTGCGGTGCTAGCATGGAGGGGTCGGCCACTATGACGGTGCGGGACGTGCTGTACATGTATAGTGTGGCAAGGAGGGCGTACGAGCGATTCATGTCCGTCTGCGGCAACCCGGAGCAGGCCCGAAACACGGTGGCCTTGCTGGTGTGGCTGGACCAGGGCACCATCTCCGCCATCCACCACGTCCCTTGCATTGATGACGGCGCTGTGGCCATCATCGCGGAGGAGGCCAACACCGTCCTTGAGTGCCTGCGCTACCCGCTGCCCGTGCTCCCGCCCATCCCGCTTATCTCCACGCTCTGCATGCAAGGCGGTGTCTACATCGAGCCGGGTTTTTTTGCCTTCCACCAGGACCTCGTCGTCCGCGGCGTCGCCCACTTCCTCGATGGCGCTGGTAAGCTCGTCTTTGACGACCGCTTGAATGTATTGCTCAGGAGGTCTGAGACTAGTCTGGTTGGGAACCCACCGGAGCTCATGGCGCCCTACAGCCCCCTTCCGGTGGCGGTACCGGAGGATTGCCGCTCCATGTTCGTCACCTTTTCCAAGACCATGCCTCTGCATCGCGAAGAGGTCTTTGACTACTTCAGGGAGTAAGTCTATTATTGAGATATACTACTAGATCTACTCACTAAGTTTATACTTATACTTCAATATACTAAGATATGCATGCATACATTATTGGGATTGGATCTTCATATAATATATGTCTCATGATTGGCAATTGGTCATGGATGGATGCAGGAAATGGGGTGATTGTGTGGTGAGGGTGCTCGTGGAGAAGACGACAGGAGGCAACATGCCCACGTACGGCCGAATCATCTTCAAGACGGAGGCGGTCTTGAACCTGGTGCTCAACGGTGAGAGGCTCGTCAAGATCTCCATCGACCACCATGAGATCTGGCTGCGCAAATACATTCCCAGGGTCACCAATGTCGACGCCTGAGCCTAATCCATCCGGGAATCCATCATCATCTCGTCCATGCTCAATGCTCATGCTGCTTGTTAGCCAAATCTACTGGATTTGTCACATATCATTCCAACAAAGATTTGTAAACCAATATTCTGCTGCTGCCAAATTAAGAGAAATAAAAACCTGTTTGAGAACAAGTCTTTTGCTCCTTCCTTGGTACTAAATAAACCATATGATGATGTCATTGCCTACCTCTGTATCCTTCCTTTCCATCTGCCAAACCTCGGCGCGCAAAGTATGTTTGAGTATGAAGAAGATGTAATAGGAAACCTTTAAAAATACCCACAAAAGCGAGCAAATGACCGCTATAGGAAGCGAGCAAGCAATCTAGTGATGGCCATGGAATCTACCGCTAACTAGTCTAGATGGCAACTGAGGGTGCGGGAAATGTAGATCTGTTTTAAAAATAATATTTAAGTAATGTTTAAGTAATGTGATAAAAAATTCTTAAAATATTAAAATAATGTTTGAATACCATGAATTTGTTTATAAATTAGAACAAAGTTGTAAACGTCAGTACTTTTGAAAAGGTGGACACATATTAAAAAACGTGAACAATTATTGAAAGCATGATTTGTTTTTTGAAATCTGAGCATTAAGGGAAAAACTATATGTACGTTAAACAATTTTGAAATATAAGTTGAACATTCATTCATATATGGTGAACAAATTTTTAATACAAATTAAACAATTTGTGATTTACACCGAACAATTTTTTAATTAAAATTGAACATTTTTTATTATACTATGGACTATTCTTAAATACACAATGAATTGTTTTTGGAATATTGAATATTTCTTAATATACGGTGGACATTTTCCTAAATATATGATTAATATATTTTTAACTGAAGAAAGAAAAGTAAAATAAAAAATTTAACAGAATAAAAACACATATTTACACAAGACAGAGAAGAAAAATAAAGAATAAACAGAAATAACATAGTTTGTCATCGTATTGAAGTATTAATAAAAACACACCATGCAACATTTTCTTAATATATTTATAGATCAAGCCTGGTAAGATATCTCAAAAAAGAACCAATAACCGGAAATAAAAAACCAAAGAAACAAAATACAATAAAAATAAACATGAAAGAACCAGAAGGAAAAAACTGAAAAGATAAACCAAAATAATAAAACGAAGGAAAAAAGGGCAGCGTCAGTGTAGCATATGCTTCCGCGAACTGGCCGTCCAACCCGCGGGCACTGCACACGATACCACATCCTATGTCTCGCCCTTAGTGAGATAAGGACTGCTCACATTAAGCTTGCCTCTGGCGGCTCTCTCATATTTCAAAATACTCAAAATAGCTATATTTATAAATTTCATTTACCCAAATTATAAATAGTCTTCATCACCCGTTTAAAAAATATCCATGCACTGTAGAAACTAGTTTTTGTATTTTTTTAAAACAATCATAGCATTCAAAAAAATGTTGATGACTTTATTAGTTTTCAAGAGATTAAAAAATTGTCTGCAATGTTTTCAAAACATATTAATACATTGTAAAAATAAATTGCGTACTTTAAAAAAAATGACTTGACATTTGAAAGATTGATCACTTGTTTAAAAATATATGTGTGGCATTTAAAAGGGACTCCGGTACAAATCTTGTGTTAGATTTTTGATCATCCCAAATCGAACGTTTTGTAGCAATTTGTATGTTTCTAGGATGACTAATTTAGTTTGCAAGTTTGGCAAATCCATCGCAGTTAATTTTTATTGTCAGGAAATTGCCATGCTCGTTAACTAAATTTGCCATCCACATGTTATCTAACTTTGTCATATAAAAGTTTAATATGCCATGCTTAAAGTCATCCGTTCAACATTATTCATTAAAAGCTGTTTATAAAATGTTAAAATGTTCATGTACTTAAAGAAAAAAAAGATTTGGTGCCGCTAAAAAAATTAAACACGTACTTAAAAAATCTTTAAGATGTATTGCAAAAATGGTCATCATGTATTTAGAAGATGTTCAATGTGTATCAAAAACTTGTTCTACTTGAATATGAAACATATAAAATGTTTATTAAAAAAGTTGTACAAGAATTTGAAGAAAGAGGAAAAGAAAAATGGAAAATATAACTGAAAAAAACGAGGAAAAATGTTATATAAAAGTATAAAATGCATTAAAAGAAAAGATGAAGAAATACATGTAATGTTCTGAAACCGGTCCGATCCGGTCAAATGAACCTTCCCAAACCGCTCCTGGGAACTACAGTGTTGTGCGAGCCCATTGGCGCAGCGCCAGCGGCAGGACAAGGGTATGACTCGCAATAAGTGAGACGTAACCCTTAAGTTATTGTTTTTATTCATAAAGGGAAATACCAAGTCCAATAGCCCGCAATCACTAATTGGGGAGTACACTTTCCAAAGATCAACCCTCCCCCCC
>LR738712.1:903993701-904019544 GCA_902687465.1 Secale cereale | reverse complement strand
CCCCCCCCCCCCCCCCCTCACATGTTGTAACAAGTGGTGCGCTGCATGTGCGCCACTCGTCGCAACCAGGAGTTTTCCGTTTTTTCATAGATCCGCCTATTCAACATATTTTATCTTCTAAACCGTGCATCCAAATCACAAGCCGTTTTCACCGTTGAATTCCTCACGTCGAGATTTTCAAAACTAGATCCGATGTTAATAGGATTTGACGAACCTTTTCTTCCCGAAAAAACCAGACGATAAACACCGTACGAATAAACTGAATCAGGAGCACATTATTTTTTCCCTGCCGTGCCTCTCGCGGAAGCAAAACCACGCCTCTCATTGAAAAAAAAAGAAGAGAAAATGCCTTTTTTTTGTTTCCGAGAGGCACGGCACGTAAAAACAATAGAAAACGTGTTTTTTGTTTCCGAGAGGTACGGTCGTGCCTCTCGTGGTAGGAAAAGAAAACATAACACACATTTTTCCCGTTTCTGAGAGGCGCAACTGTGTCTCTCATGAAAGCAAACCGTGCCTCTCACGGAAACAAAATCGTGCCTCTCACGGAAGAAAGTAAAAAAAATAAATAGAAAGCACATATTTTTTCTGTTTTCGAGAGGCACTGTCATGCCCCTCGTGGAAGAAAAACCATGACTAACAAATAAAACACGTATTTTGCGCAATTTTTTTTATTTTTTTGTCCAAAAGCTAAGATAGAGTGGGGGAAAACCGAAAAGTAAAAAAATCTCAAAAAAAAATCATCTAAAAAGCAGAAAACACGTTTGGAAAAAAAGTCCGGACAGAGTGCCCCGTGTGCGACATATGGCGATGGTTGACAGCATGCCATGTGGCGCTCTCAGCCCACCCCATGTGATCGTTGGGAGGCTCCGGAAGGGGCGCTCCATAACTTTTGCTCTCGCAATAGCTGAGCATTGTGTTGTGTTCCACAAATATTTTTTGGGCTGGCCCAATGCATGCATGCAAACAACATTTTTTTTCCTTTCTCCTCTCCAACGAGAATGCACCTATTTTTTATAAAGTGCATTTTTATTAATTTTAAATGTAGCATTAAGAAAATAGAAAGCATGATAAGCAACACACGTCACCCACACAACTAAGATGCAGACAACTAAATATCAATAGTCTGACAAAAGAAAGGATAAAAAACAACATATCTCCAATAGTAAAGTCATATAAGATACTATGTGAAAGGAGTTAGTCGACCGATTCGGATATTATGCTACCACCCATGTAGCGTAGACCATGGACGAAGCCAATATGTACAACGGAAAATGATCTGCAAAGGGGTAGAGTTTTTGCCAACGAAAATAATAATAATAATTACTACAAACCCAAAGTGACCATAAGAAGGCAGACACTTCCATACTGATTAGCATTCCAAACCTATTTGAATTTCCATTCAAAGTGTGACCTTAAATATTGGAAACACTTCTAGGAGGATACAAATATGCTATTTGGATGACTGGCCATGTAGAAAGTTTAATCTTGTACTCAAAAAAGGTATTTCATTGTCTCGTCATGAGTGCAAATCCACACTTCTTGCTTCTTTGCCAATTGCGACGAGCGAGGTTGTTATTGGTTAGCACAACTCCACTCCGAAATACCAGACAAAATCCTTAGAAACCAAATAAAAATCTAAGCCTTTGGTGGAACCTTTTACTTTCTAATTATCTAGTTATTACCCACTTGTATCTCTAAGTCCGTAGATGCCACACACATAAAGTCGACTGCGGAGGACCCACATATAATGTGATTCTAGCTAAATGCATCCCGTTCTTCTATCTGGCTAATCGTGACCATTGGGAGAGATGATTTTACCATGGCATACGATGGGGTCTGATCAAATCACGCTTGGATGATATATCTGACGATTCCGAACTGAGCATATGCACAAGAGTATCATTCTCATCGCATACAATGTGGTAAGAAGTTTGATATTGTTCAGGAGACTAGAATTACAGAGCTACTTGTCCTCCTAGAAATGTATCTCTAAGCCGTCCTTTATCGTAAAACATCCAAAGCGGAATAAAATTCATCACTTGTTCTAATTTTTCGATGAGCTGTTTGAATAAAATTGGTTGGAAGCTCAAAAAGTAGGACCCCTCTTATGAATTGTTAACTGTACAATATTAGTTGTCTTATCGCCTCTCCTACTCTTTAGAACTCGAAATATATCTATACATGATCCAAGGAAGAGGACGACATTGTTCCTATCTGGTACTCTGTCGGGATGGGGATTCTGCACCATCAACTTCAACCATTGATGAGGGTGCTGATGTAAAATAAGTTTTTTTGATGGGCAATGAACTACTAGACGGAATTAGTTCGTTACCTGTTCAAGCGCGATGGTGCACCTACAAATATGCTATTGGAAACACTTCTAGGATGATACAAATATGCTATTTGGATGACTGGCCATATAGAAAGTATAATCTTGTACTCAAAAACGTATTTCATTGTCTCGCCATGAGTGCAAATCCACACTTCTTGCTTCTTTGACAATTGCGATGAGCGAGGTTGTTATTGGTTAGCACAACTCCCCTCCGAAATACCAGACAAAAATCCTTAGACACCAAATGAAAAACTAAGCCTTTGGTGGAACCTTTGACTTTCTAATTATCTAGTTATTACCCACTTGTATCTCTAAGTCCATAGACGCCACGTACATAAAGTCGACTGCGGAGGACCCACATATAATGTGATTCCAGCTAAATGCATCCCGTTCTTCTAACAGGCTAATCGTGACCATCGGGAGAGATGATTTTACCATGGCATATGATGGGGTCTGATAACATCACGCTTGGATGATATATCTGATGATGCCGAACTGAGCATATGCACAAGAGTATCATTCTTATCGCATACAATGTGGTAAGAAGTTGATATTGTTCGGGAGACTAGAATTACCGAGCTACTTGTCCTCCTAGAAATGTATCTCTGAGCCGTCCTTTATCGTAAAACATCCAAAGCGGAATAACATTCATCACTTGTTCTAATTTTTCGATGAGCTATTTGAATAAAATTGGTTGGAAGCTCATAAGGACCCCTCTTATGAATTGTTCACTGTACAATATTAGTTGTAGTACAGCCTCTCCTACTCTTTAGAACTCGAAATATATCTATACATGATCCAAGGAAGAGGACGACATTGTTCCTATCTGGTACTCTGTCGGGATGTGGATTCTGCACCATCAACTTCAACCATTGATGTGGGTGCTGATGTAAAATAAGTTTTTTGACGGGCAATGAACTACTAGACGGAATTAGTTCGTTACCTTCTCAAGCGCGATGGTTCGCCTACGTGACGCTTTGACTATAGTTGCAATGTATTTTGGGTTGTGAAGGAATGAAAGTAGAGGCACGAAATGGGCTCTCGGTCAGAGACGTGAACCAAAGGTTGTGGCAAGAAAAGATGACATCCCCTAAGCGGCTAAGCGTAGACTGTATGGTACATGCAAACACGTGGATTTTCAGTCTAAGCATGGGAGCCGTTACTTAGGAATGTAGGCAGAAACTACAAGCACACATACACTGAAGGAAGTACAACCGAGTTGCACAAGCACACATACACTGAAGTCATAGAATGTTCTATATAACATTAAACAGTTCCAAGAAAAGGTGTACCACGTACACAAATACAAAGCACCAAATTAAGTTGTTAAGTATTTCCACAAAAGAAATTAAGTACGTTGAGCTAGAATGAAAGCGGCAGTCAATTATGTGGTAATATATGGATGTAAAATCGATCCAAGGATAAGCGTTTGAAATGAACAACGCTATGTTTCCTTCCATTTTTGTCAGTGCAAACTGTAGCATTAAGCCATGCAGCGCCTACAAATACCACCGCTCCCCACACCCATTCCCCATCCATCAATCCTCTCTTGTTTGCTACCTATCTTTCTCCGGCTGGCCGGCGGTGCAAGCAACAAATTAACGAAAGAAAGCATGGATGGGTCGTCCACTATGACAGTGCGGGAGGTGCTGTACATGTACTGCCTCGCACGGCAGGCATACGACCGGTTCGTCTCCGTGTGTGGCAACCCAGTGCAGGCCCAGAATGCAGTGGCATTGCTGGTGTGGCTGGATCAGGGCACCATCTCGGCCATCCACCACGTTCCCGGCATTGATGCCGGCGCTGTGGGCATCGTCGCGGAGGAGGCCAACGCCATCCTCGAGTGCTTGCGCTATCAGAGGCCCGTGCTCCCGCCCATCCCGCTCATCTCCGCACTGTGCATGCAGGGCGGCGTTTCCATCGAGCCGAGGTTCTTCGCCTTCCACCAGGACTTAGTTGTCCGTGGTGTTTCCCACTTCCTCGAGGGCGCCGGTAAGTTCATCTTCGACGACCGCCTCCAGGTCCTGCTGAGGAAGTCTGAGACCGGTCTGGTGGGTAACCCACCGGAGCTCATGGCGCCCTACAGCCCCCTTCCGGTTGATGTGCCTGAGGACTGCCGCTCCATGATGTTCATCACCTTCTCCAAGGGCATGCCTCTCCTCCACGAGGAGATCTTCGACTACTTTACGCAGTAAGTGGACTAATCGATCTAAACATAAAGTGTATAACTATATATTGATATAATAATATTTTCATCCATACGTGATGATTGGGATTGCATTATCAATCTACTACTAAGATTTGCATGCATCATGCATATGATGACTGGAATCGGACTTGGATGCCATTTTTGTCTGATGATGAGCAATTTGTCATGGATGGGTGCAGGAAATGGGGTGACTGCGTGGTGAGGGTGCTCATGGAGAAGACGACAGGGGGCACCATGCCCATGTATGGCCGGATCATCTTCAAAACAGAGGCGGTAGTGCAGATGGTGCTCAACGGCGAGAGGCTTGTCAAGATCTCCATTGACCAACGTCAGATCTGGTTGCGCAAGTATGTCCCCAAGCCAACCAACACTGCAGACGGATCCATCCGTCCATGAACAACACTGTCGTCTCTGCACAATCCTCAAGCAAGGCAATCAAATCTATCTACCTATCGATCTGCAATCGTAATGTTGTGGCCTAGGCCAATTAGAAGAAATATATTACAGCTTGAGAAAAAGATTGTAGCTCCTTAATTTGTTATTAAGAAACAATATCATGATGCCATCTCCTAGCTTGATATCCTTCCCTTACCCCCACAAACTTTGGTGCACAAAAGTTCTTTTTATTGATTGTAAAATGGCTCTACAGTTACACAACGGTCACCTATGTGAGATAACCCCCTCCCCGCGACCTTTTTTACTTGGACACTGACCACCTTGACCTTCCCCGTCCGCGGTCCCATACCAAGTGATTTTTACCATCCATCTCAACTTTACTTTTATTCTCCCTATAATCCTTGTTATTCCTCGTCTTTTTTCTCGTCACATGGCACCTCAGAGGTACATACTATGTTTGATCTGCAGAGGGAGTCCTGCCTAATTAAGCTTGATGTTCCCTTGTCAAAACAGAAGAAACCACATGTTGTTGCCTCAATATCCTTCGGTAACGTTTGTCCATGAAAATTCTAGGTTTTAGTTTCATATCGAATATTTACTAGCACCATTGATTACCTTTTCTTGTCATTCACCACTTCTAATAGCAACGGAAGATTTATTTTTGATTAGTTGGTCAATCCATCCATGTACATAACCAACTTGCATTGCTTTGCCATATGGCGGGGTTTCCCAAAAGTTGCGCCTAAAAATTTGTTGCAAGGCCATTTTGTTGGGTGCTTTAGAAAATTGTCGGTACCAAAGAAACCATATGATTTAATTGCGTAGCATGGTATTTTTTGCCCCCCCCCCCACCCAAAATAAACATGGGGCGCAAAAAGTGCCAGAATTTATTTTGAAAATGCGTATCAGACAGGACAAAAAGCACAAACATTCTATAATGTCCGTTCAACCATGTCATGAGTAGATCACCAGGTTGCACGACTATTACATTGACCACCTACCTGCATACACCTCCGGTCCAACAATCTATTGCCTAATTAAGCTTGTTGCTCCTTAGCCGGCATGGAATACATTTTTGCCAATGTCTCAATTCATGGAAAATATCCAAATTCTTGAACATTTTTTGGTTTTCAAGACCTTTTTTTATTTGCACGAACAATTGTTTGAATTCATGAGCAATTTTCAAACTCACAAATATTTTCTGAATTTTCAAACTTTTTAGATAGAACGTTTGATTATGAAAAATATGCAACAGGAAACCTTTGAAAAATGCGCAAAAAAGAGAGCAAATGACCGCTACAGGAAGCGAGCAATCGATCTAGTGATGGCCATGGCGTTGAACTACTAACCTCACTAGATAGAAGTGTTACTAAGTAGTCTAGATGGCAACCGAGGGTGCCTGAAATACATATATGTTTTAAAAATGTTTTATCTTTTAAACCATGTATTCAAATCACAAACCATTTTCGCTGTCAGATTTCTCGCGTCGAGATTTATAAAAACTATATCATATGTTGATAGGTTTTGATGAACATTTTTTCATGAAAAAATTGGGCGAAAAGCACCGTACGAAAAAAACCGAACCAGGAGCACGTTATGTTTTTCCTTCCATGCCTCGCGCGGAAGCTTAACCATGCCTCTCATGGAACAAAAAAAAAGTTAAAACAATTTTTTTTGTTTCTGGGCACGTCCGTGCCTCTCGTGGAAGCAAAACCGTGCCTCTCATGGAAGAAAAAACAAAGAAAACACGTTTTTGTTTCTGAGAGGTACGGCCGTGCCTCTCATGGAAGGAAAGAAAAAGAGAAAATACAGTTTTTTTTCTGTTTCCGAGAGGCACGGCCGTGGCTCTTCGGAAACAATAATCATGCCTCTCACAGAAGAAAGAAAACAAAAACACAAAACATGTTTTTTTGTCGTTTCCAAGAGGCACAGACATGCCTCTCGCGGAAAAGAAACCATGCGTCTCACGAAAAAAAAACACATTTTTCCGCAAATTTTTTTGATTTTTTTTGTCAAGAAGCTTAGATAGACCGGTGGAAAACCGAAAAGAAAAGAAAACCCAAAAAACTATCTAAAAAGCCGAAAACAAGTTTAGAAAAATAAATCGGAAGGAGTGCCCCGAGTGCGACACGTGGCGGTGGCTAAGAGCACGCCAACTCGCGCTCCTAGCCCATTCCATGTGATCGTTGGGGAGGCTCCTGAAGGAGCGCTCCTTGAGTAGTTGCTCTTGCAATAGCTGAGCGTTGTGCTATGTTCCGCAAATATTTTTGGGCTGGTCCAATTTATGCATGCAAACAACATTTTTGTTCTTAATCCTCTCCAACGAGAATGCACCTATTTTTTATAAAGTGCATTTTTATTCATTCGAAATGTAGCATTAAGAAAATACAAAGCATGATAAGCAACACACGTCACCAACATAACTAAGATGCAGACAACTAAATAGCAAATGTCACCAACATAACTAAGATGCAGACAACTAAATAGCAAATGTCACCAACATAACTAAGATGCAGACAACTAAATAGCAATAGTCTGACAAAAGAAATGAATAAACCAATATATCACCAATAGTAAAGTCATATAAGACCAATACTATACTATGTCAAAGGAGTTACTCGACAGATTCGGATATTATGGTGCCACCCATGTTGATTAAAAATCTCGCTAGTCACCCACTCCAACCACATTCACAACGAATTAAATGTTGAGTGTAGTTCATTCCATGTAGCGTACACCATGGACGAAGCTAATGTATACAACTGAAAATAATCTGCAAAGGGAAGAGTTTTTGCCAACGAAAACAAAATCATTTCTACAAACCCAAAGTGACCATAAGAAGGCAGACGCTTCCAAACTTATTAGCATTCCAAACCTATTTGAATTTCCATACAAAGAGTGACCTTAAATATTGGAAACACTTCTAGGATGATACAAATATACTATTTGGATGACTGTCCATGTAGAAAGTTTAATCTTGTACTGAAAAAGGTATTTCATTGTCTCGTCATGAGTACAAACCCACACTTCTTGTTTCTTTCCCAATTGCGACGAGCGAGGTTGTTATTGGTTAGCACAACTCCCCTCCGAAATACCACACAAAAATCCTTAGATACAAAATGAAAATCTAAGCTTTTGGTGAAACCTTTGACTTTCAAATTATCTTGGTATTATCCTCTTGTATCTCTAAGTCCGTAGACGCCCCGTACATAAAGTCGACCGTGGAGGACCCAAATATAATGTCATTCCAACTAAACGCATCCCTTTCTTCTGTTAGGCTAATCGTGAACGTTGGAAGAGAAGATTTTACCCTGGCATACGATGGGGTCCGATCAAATCCCACTTGAATGATATATCCGACCATGCTGAACTGAGCATATGCAAAAGAGTATCATTCTTATCGCATACAATGTGGTAAGAAGTTTGATATTGTTCGGGTGACTATAATTGCAGAGCTACTTGTCCTCCTAGAAATGTATCTTTGAGCCGTCCTTTATCGTAAAACATCCAAAGTGGAATAAAATTCATCACTTGTTTTAATTTTTCGATGAGCTGTTTGAATAAAATTTGTTGAAAGCTTATAAAGTGGGACCCCTCTTATGAATTGTTAACTGTACAATATTAGTTGTATTATCGCCTCTCCTACTCTTTAGAACTCGAAATATATCTATAGATGATCCAAGGAAGAGGACGACATTGTTCCTATCTGGTACTATCTCGGGACGGGGATTCTGCACCACAACTTCAACCATTGATGAGGGTGCTGATGTAAAATAAGTTTTTTGACGGGAAATGAACTACTAGACGGAATTAGTTCGTTACCTGCTCAGGCGCGATGGTGCGCCTACGTGGCGCTTTTTTACGTTTCCAAGAGGCATGATGACTGCTAGGACTATGTCGGTTTTCCCCCAAAGAGGAAGGGATGATGTAGTGTAGCAGCGGTAGGTATTTCCCTCAGTGATGAAACCAAGGTTATCGAACCAGTAGGAGAACCAAGCAACACAACATAGTCAACACCTGCACACAAATAACAAATACTCGCAACCCGACGTGTAAAAGGGGTTGTCAATCCCTTTTGGGTAACAGACGTGGTAGAGTTGTAAATATTGATAGATCGAACGCCAAATAAGATAAATTGCAGCAAGGTATGTGGGGTTTTTTGATTTAATAAATCTGAAAACAAAAGCAAAGGAAAATAGATTGCAAAGGCAAATAATATGAGAAAGAGACCCGGGGCCGTTGATTTCACTAGTGGCTTCTCTCGAGAAAATAACAAATGGTGGGAAAACAATTACTGTTGGGCAATTGATAGAACTTCAAATAATTTTGACGATATCTAGGCAATGATCATTATATTGTTGGGGAACGTAGTATTTCAAAAATTTCCTACGATCACGCAAGATCTATCTAGGAGAAGCATATCAACGAGCGGGGAGAGTGTGTCCACGTACCCTCGTAGACCGAAAGCGGAAGCGTTTACTAACGCGGATGTTAGTCGAACGTCTTCACGATTCAACCGATCCAAGCACCGAACGTACGGCACCTCCGTGTTCAGCACACGTTCAGCACGATGACGTCCCACGAGCTCTTGATCCAGCAGAGGCTCGAGGGAGAGTTCTGGCAGCACGACGACATGTTGACGGTGTTGATGATGTTATCTGCGCAGGGCTTCACCTAAGCACTAGGACAATATGACCGAGGTGTTGAACTGTGAATGGGGACACCGCACACGGCTAAAAGATCAACTTTTGTGTTCTAGGGTGTCCCCCTCCCCATGTATATAAAGGAGGAGGAGGAGGAGGCCGGCTGACCCTAGGGCGCGCCCAAAGAAGGGAGTCCTACTAGAACTTCCTAGTCCTAGTAGGATTCCTTTCCAAGGAAGAAAGGGGAAGGAAGGAGATGGAGAGAAGGAGAAGGAAAGAGGGGGGCGCCGCCCCCTCCCTAGTCCAATTCGGACTTGCCATGGGGGGGAGGGGGATGCCTCCCCTTGTGGCCCTTCCTCTCTCTCCCGTAAGGCCCATGAAGACCCATTAGTTCCCCCGAGGGTTCCGAGAACCCCCCGGCACTCCGATAGTTATCCAATACCCATCGGAACACATCCGGTGTCCGAATAACATCATCCAATATATCATTCTTCATGTCTCGACCATTTCGAGACTCCTCGTCATGTCCGTTATCTCATCCGGGACTTCAAACAATCTTCGGTCATCAAAAACACATAACTCATAATACAAATCGTCATCGAACGTTAAGCGTGCGGACCTACGGGTTCGAGAACTATGTAGACATGACTGAGACACATCTCCGGTCAATAACCAATAGCGGAACCTAGATGCTCATCTTGGCTCCTACATATTCTACGAAGATCTTTATCGGTCAAACCGCATAACAACATACGTTGTTCTCTTTGTCATCGGTATGTTACTTGCCCGAGATTCGATCGTCGGTATCACCATACCTAGTTAATCTCATTACTGGCAAGTCTCTTTACTCGTCCGGTAATACATCATCTCATGACTAACTCATTAGTCATTTGCTTGCAAGGCTTATTATGATGTGTATTACCGAGAGGGCCCAGAGATACCTCTCCGACACTCGGAGTGACAAATCCTATTCTTGATCTATGCCAACACCACGAACACCTTCGAAGACACCTGTAGAGCATCTTTATAATCACCCAATTTCGTTGTGACGTTTGATAGCACACAAGGTGTTCCTCCGGTATTCGGGAGTTGCATAATCTCATAGTCATAGGAACATGTATATGTCATGAAGAAAGCAATAGCAGTAAAACTAAACGATCATAGTGCTAAGCTAACGGATGGGTCTTGTCCATCACATCATTCTCCTAATGATGTGACCCCGTTGATCAAATGACAACTCATGTCTATGGCTAGGAAACATAACCATCTTTGATCAATGAGCTAGTCTAGAAGAGGTATACTAGGGACACTCTGTTTTGTCTATGTATTCACACATGTACTAAGTTTCCAGTTAATACAATTCTAGCATGAATAATAAAAATTTATCATGATGTAAGGTAATATAAATAACAAATTTATTATTGCCTCTAGGGCATATTTCCTTCAGTCTCCCACTTGCACTAGAGTCAATAATCTAGATTACATAGTAATGATTTTAACACCCATGGAGTCTTGGTGCTGATAATGTTTTGCTCGTGGAAGAGGCTTAGTCAACGGGTCTCCGACATTCAGATCCGTATGTGTTTTGCAAATCTCTATGTCTCCCTCCTTGACTTGATCGCGAATGGAGTTGAAACGTCTGTTGATGTGCTTGATTATCTTGTGAAACCTGGATTCCTTCGCCAAGGCTATTGCTCCAGTGTTGTAACAAAAGATTTTCATTGGACCCGATGCACTAGGTATTACACCTAGATCGGCTAAGTACTCCTTCATCCAGACTCCTTCATTTGCTGCTTCCAAAGCAGTTATGTACTCCACTTCACACGTAGATCCTCCCACGACGCTCTATTTGGAACTGCACCAACTGACAGCTCCACCGTTCAACAAAAATATGTATCCGGTTTGTGACTTAGAGTCATCCGGATCAGTGTCAAAGCTTGCATCGACGTAACCATTTATGACGAGCTCTTTGTCACCTCCATAAATGAGAAACATATCCTTCATCCTTTTCAGGTATTTCAGGATGTTCTTGACCACTGTCCAGTGATCCACTCCTGGATTACTTTGGTACCTCCTTGCTAGACTTATAGCAAGGCACACATCAGGTATGGTACACAACATTGCATACATGATAGGACCTATGGCTGAAGCATAGGGAATGACTTTCATTTTCTCTCTATCTTCTGCAGTGGTCGGGCATTGAGTCTGACTCAACTTCACACCTTGTAACACAGGCAAGAACCCTTTCTTTGACTGATCCATTTTGAAATTCTTCCAAACTTTATCAAGGTATGTGCTTTGTGAAAGTCCAATTAAGCGTCTTGATCTATCTCTATAGATCTTGATGCCAGATATATAAGCAGCTTCACCGAGGTCTTGCATTGATAAATTCTTATTCAAGTATCCTTTTATGATATCCACATATTCTACATCATTTCCAATCAACAATATGTCATCTACATATAATATCAGAAATGCTACAGATCTCCCACTCACTTTCTTGTAAATATAGGCTTCTCCAAAAGTCTGTATAAAACCATATGCTTTGATTACCTCATCAAAGCATATATTCCAACTCCGAGATGCTTGCACCAGTCTATAGATGGATCGCTGGAGCTTGCACACTTTGTCAGCACCTTTTGGATCGACAAAACCTTCTGGTTGCATCATATACAACTCTTCTTTAAGATATCCATTACGGAATGCAGTTTTGACATCCATTTGCCAGATTTCATAGTCATAAAACGTTGTGAAACGCTTCCTCTTACGGTCTACGAGGGTACGTAGACTAATTCTTCCCCTCGTTGCTACGCATCTCCATGGATAGAACTTTGCGTGTGCGTATATTTTTTTTGTTTTCCATGCAACATTTCCCGACAATGCCCACCTTGCATCATACATTTTCCATACTTGCATGTATCCTTGCATCCACTAAAGAAATTACATGACATTGCCTAAATATCCCTTGCTTCCTCTCCCAGAACCTTCATGCACAAAGTTATTATTTATTATTTGAAAATTCGATATCAAACCAAACAAACGGCACAACCGATTCACAACAGCCACCCATGTCATGACATAGATCTGGTCCAATTGTTTGGACATGGATCACACCTACCTACACCTTCCTATAATGTCAAACCTCTTATTATTGTCGCTTATTATAGTTGCCTCTACAGTCCATGTTCTTCCTTGCCTTTTATTGGTGTCTGGCACCTCATTTGGAGCCATGTACCATGACTATACAATGTCCTATTATTCACAGGCACCTGAACCCCTCCATTGGCATATTTATCCTTTAGCGCATGTCACCACCGTCCCCTCATTGAAGGAACGGATGTGCACTGATAGTAACATCATAGTTAGGCTAATAATGTATACCAATCAATGGTGGATTGGTATACTGTTTTCATCCGTCAGTGTTGAGTTTTTGGAGATTTCAATCAGCTTTATTGCAAAGTGAAATCTCTCTATTTAAATTTATTTTATATGTTGAAACAATATTTAAGTGCGCTTGTTCATGGCGTATGGGCTATACAATCTATACTTGAACTCTTTATGAAGGCTGAAAGGGTAATAATTGTACATATCCACTATAGAAGATGGTAAGTTAATATGAATTTCTAGACAGAAATTTTAAGCTTCGATCATTATTATGTAGGAGCATAAAAAATCCATGCACATGGTAAAAAAGTTATGGATGTCAAGTTTTTGAAGACTGAATGGGGAAAGTAAGGTGATGAGAAGAAGGGACAAAATGAGGGCCAAAACATTTAGTTTGGGCGTGCCCTCACATCTCCTATTTCTACTAGTATTTATTTTATGATCTTCTTGCCCTACCATTCACTGCTCACTTTTATTACTTAGTACATGAATTTTTGATTGCTCATCACGCGCGCGCGCACACACACACACACATATGTCACCACTACTTTCAGAGATGCTCCTAGTGAACCTATGAACCCATGTCCAGTGTTCCTCAAAGAAAACTCACAAGTTAACTTCTAGTGCACTTCATTTTCAACAACTATTTATTCAAGAAATTCAAAAATGTTTCCAGCCACTATATACACTCATAAATAGTTGCAACAAGCAAAGCTAGTGAAATTGATGATGTCACAAGAATTATTTGGGGCACCAGTTGGTTCTTAATTTGTACTGCGACATTGATTTGTTGAGGCCATGAATGTTGCGTCTACGGATTGATACCTTGGTTACCAGACTAACGGGAAATCTTGCCGCTTGCTGCATACCTTAGCACATAGTGCCCAACAATTTCTTGCATAGGAATTACTTGGAGTGGGAAGTATCCCCGTTGCCTAACTGTGCCACCTTCTTGCACGAGCCTGGCGTATCCAAGATGCATGTATCTATAACATTTGGAAAATTATGCCATGTTCTAACAAAAACATGTAAAATTGTAACTTTATCGAGACTATCATATCGACCAAGTGCCAGAAGGCTTTCATTTCCCAATAAACCCATTTCGGTAGCACTTTGTGGCCCCATCTTCTAGCTGCATAGGACCCGCTTGGTGCCCTCGACCCTCTCGTTTCCCTACATTCTCCATATATAACCCTGATCACCGACCTAATTATCCCACTTTTTTTACTCCACCGCAACATTGATCTATTCATGACTTTCTTCAAGAATCTAAGTGTATGCATCTTGATCACTTATATATCCATATGTTTGCATACATCAGTTTGATAAAAACATCTCCATAGCTTGGTAATTTGGGTGCCCTCATTATAATTTGCAATAGCTCCGTATGATGATTGAAAGCCAACAATGGGCCATAGTAATGGCATTCAAATCGACACATTCAATGGACGAGTAGACATCTGCTAATGCATATGGACTATATGCGGGTGAGCACGAGTTAATTTAGTTTCTTGTTTGTATGATATTATGTTGGTGACAATGATAACTTGTTACACTTAGAATATTTAGGATTTAATTGCTCACTTGATAATCAAAAACAGCAAGGGGAAATTAATGATATTCTTACTTTTACTGGCATTGATTGGGTTCCAATCTTCATGGATCCTCTTATACATGGAGTAATATGCGGGAAAAACTGTTAGTTGAACATTTTGACTGGTTTCCAACCTCTAATAGTTGGACCTCAATTAATCCAAGCAATTACGTTAAAGCTCTTGCAAGACCAATCACCGATCATGTGCCTTGTCTAGTGTCTATTCAATCTAACATCCAAGTGCCGGTATCTTTAAAGATGTGGACACACTGGATTGGCAAGTTCCTATCCGCTATAATTACACAACAAGAATTCTTAGTGTCAAACTTAAAATCATGCGTAGTGCACTTCTCGATTGAGAAATATGCTATCACGGCTATCTCTTATGTTAGACAATTGTACTAAGGTACAATTGTTCATGGATAACTTGGAGGAGAAGAGACATCTTTATACTCATGAGAAGAACTTCCATAATATTCTTAAGGATGTACTGTCATGCTTCCTGCCTATTACCAGCAGGATTGGCATAAGCAATACACCATCTCTTGTATTCAGTTTGGAGATGACAAAACACAACTCTTTCACCGTATAACAACTGAGTGACATGGTACAAATTTAATTGCTTCAATATGACTTCTTGAAGTTGCCATTTTGAGGAGCGTGAGAGCAAAATAGAAGCTTTTTTCATTATTTAAAGACCACATTGGGAGCTTCAGTTTCTCGTGATATGATGTTTAACCTTGATATCTTGGTTAAAGTAGTTGATGGTTCGGGCATGTTGTCGGCCCTGTTCAATAAAAAAGGAATCAATGAAGCTTTGAGTAAACTTCTAACAGTAAACACACACGGTCCGTATCTTACAAACCAGGGGTAGGTAAAGTGGCTCAATTGTCGTCGATGTTGTTTGTTTTACAACGGAACTTCTTCAATACATTGTCAACGATGAATATCTTGAAGGTCGTCTTCTTGTTCTTATGAACTAATCAAGAGGCTACCTCATTATTCAATACAACATTGACACTATCACAGTCCTTATCTCCCTGCTTGCCATCGACAAACTCATGAATATTCAGAAAGTTTTTCAAGACTACCTGCAATAAGTTGGTTTAAAGGTAAGCATCCAAAAGTCAATTTTGGTTCGAGTGAATGTTCACCAGTAGAAATCACTAGGTCTGGCAAGTTTTTTGCAGGAGTCATGTAATGGGAATCGTATAACGCTCTAGTTGGATGTGAAAGTGTTTGTTCATCGAAGAAATGTGGGGACTAGGACTCATCGCTATTCAGATTCGGAATCAAGCCCTTATAATGAAAATTGTATAGAAGTATTACACCATGCAAAATTCTAGTTGGCTAAATTAACATGGAACTAGTATAGAAATGGGCTTTGAAGGCGGTTTCACTACATGGGACGAGAGTGGATCCTATGGTCATCCCAAAGATTGTGTTGCTAATACTTGGACTAGTCGAGGCAGTTTTAGAAACCGCATCGAATGTCTGATACTCGTTGATGGTTCCTACTTTATAACCACCTTAAATGTTTGTTACCCCATAGGCAGTTCTATTAATCAACCGCGTGTATTACATTCAAAGTGATTTCCTTTTTTACAACCGCCACCATTTTTGTTTGGTCAATTTTCTTGTTTCTTAAGCAGCCATACAGTGCAATACACGGGCATACATAATTCATACATGCACATATATCAAAAGTTTAGAGCCAGTATGTACAATCACACACTTTCCAACCTACATATGAAACATATTCTAAAATTGATTCACAACCAACATATGGAACATATTATAAAATGAAAAAGATTCAAGAGAAGGAGCGCATCCTGCCAGAGCCACCATCTGATATTATATCATGCACTCTAAGACCATCAGTGATATCAAGGAGGGGATATATGTTGGCTTGGGCACCCCTCAGCGTCCTCCTCTCTTCAAAGAAGTTTTGTATGGCGCAAAAAAAATAAAGCACCTGCAAGAGAAAGTTTTCATTTAGATTTAGTAGAGTTTTTTGTTAGACACCAATTTGTAGGCAGGTCAATAATGTTTACTAAGCAATCAACTCAAGCTAGTGAACCTTTTATACTATATAACACCCCACATGTTGCTGCGGAAATTGGTGGCGATATATTATTTTAATGAGATTTGGATGCCTAAAAATTTGAATGAGAATGAAGACTAAGCATATATATATATATATGATATATTACACTTGATAATCATATTTGTAAACTATTTACAGAACATTAGTTATATGTTTCATAAATTTGAGAGTAATAAAATAAGTGAGGTTGATGAAGTGGGATGTGTGCATGTTGAGAGAAAATAGTACAATTATCATGTCGCATGCATGTGGAGATAATCAAAGTAGTGGTCTTGCATGTTGAGTTAAATAAAAGCAGTGGTGTTGCATGTCGAGAGAAATAAAAGTAGTGATATTGATGATGCGGCTTGTGTTGTGATGTATCTTATGTGAATGTTGAGATAAATAGAATTAATGGGGTCTACTGTATATATAGGATGTTTAAAGTTTAGGGAAACTGAGCTTCTTTCTCCTCATGCCACACGCGGGAACTGAACCAGATAGCCCTTCAAAGCACTACCAGTGACAACCTAACCATTAGATGCATGTGCACTCCCTTGACTTTCCACACCACTAGGAACCCTAACCCTTGATGGCCGGGCGGCACCTCCCGCCTCCGCAATTGCCAGTGGATGGCTATTAAAGGCCGACACCCTCCCCTATCTCCTTTATCCATTCCAATCTTCTATGCCTCCCAATCCCCTCTCAGCCACCTCCAATGCACCTCTTCATCTTGAATGGATACGCAAGAGGAGTTCCCCCTCATCAATTCTGGAGATGACGAGAAGGAGAAGAACTCAGCAGATCCACTCGGCCCATATTGGTACTTGATGAACTTGACCCTGGAGGAGCTTACTCAACAAGAGGTGCAAAGGGATCTGTTGACTTGCGACCACGCGCCCGCCCTGTCCCTACCCTAGATGTTAATGCATGGCCGACCTAGGATGAGTGCGTCGATGCCCATTTTTAGGCCATTGAGGCCGGCATTGCCGCATTCCTCGCCACCCCCACCCCCCAAACGGGTAATCTAGGCATCGCTCGCATGGTAGTCATGGTCATGGCTGAAATTGGTTAGGCAAGTTAGGGGCGGCGGTGGAGCGGCGATGCAGAGGGAGGGCAGCGTGGGGCGGCGGTGGAGCGGCGATGCAGAGGGAGGGCAGCGTGGGGCGGCGGTGGAGCGACGCTGCAGAGGGCGGGCGACGTGGGGCGGCGGTGGAGCGGCGATGCAGAGGGAGGGCAGCGTGGGGTGGCGGTGGAGCGACGCTGCAGAGGGAGGGCGGCGTGGGGCGGCGGTGGAGCGACGCTGCAGAGGGAGGGCGGCGTGGGGCGGCGGTGGGATGGCGTGGGATCGACCTGCGGGAGCCCAGGCGGCGTGTGTGGGGAACAAATCTAGGGATTTGGCTGCCCTGTGCGAGTGCGAGGGGAGCGAAGAAGGAGATTGGTTTTTTTTTGGGAAAATGTTCGCGGGTTGGGTCGTTGATTGGCGCTAAAATTTGGCCGTTCGCGCGCGAGGTCCAATATAAACAAAGAATGAATTCATTGCTGCACCTTTGAGTAGTGGTTTTCTTTCTTATAATAACGGAGCTCACGAGAATTTTTGTCTAAGTTTTGTGTTGTGAAGTTTTCAAGTTTTGAGTATTGCTTTGATGGACTATGGAACAAGGAGTAGCAAAGTCCTAAGCTTGGGGATGCCCATGGCACCCCAAGTAAATTCAAGATAATCAAAAGCCTAAGCTTGGGGATGCCCCGGGAAGGCATCCCCTCTTTCTTCTTCATCCATCGGTAACTATACTTGGAGCTATATTTTTATTCGCAACATGATATGTGTTTTGCTTGGAGCGTCTTGTATAATTTGAGTCTTTGCTTCTTAGTTTGTCACAATCATCCTTGCTGGACACACCTATTTGAGAGAGTTAAATATGGCCTAGAAATTGTTAGAACACTCTATGTGCTTCACTTATATCTTTTGAGTTGAATAGTTTTTGCTCTAGTGCTTCACTTATATCTTTTAGAGCACGATGGTGGTAATTTTTTTTAGAAATTTTTGAACTCTCATGCTTCACTTATATCTATTTGAGAGTCGACTAAAACATCATGGTAATGTTTTTAGGCTAAAGAAACTAGTCTTCACATGATAGACATCCAATGTCAATGTAGTAAAAAATTTCACACCAAGTGCATTGAATAGAATGAGATGTTGGATGCTTGGTAATTGTTTTGAGATATGAGGATAATGATATTAGAGTCATGCTAGTGGAGTTATTATGAAATTGAGAAATACTTATGTTAAGGTTAGTGATTCCCATAGCATGCACATATGGTGAACCGCTATGTGACGAAGTTAGAGCATGAGGTATTTGTAGAGTGCCAACCTTTGTGTGGAGGTCGGGGGCGCGCGATGGTTAACTACTACCAACCTCCCCCCTAGGAGCATGCGTTGATTGCTTTGTTTAGATGACTCGTAGATTTTTGCAATAAGTATATGGGTTCTTATGACTAATGTTGAGTCCATGGATTATACGCACTCTCACTCTTCCACCGTTGCTAGCCTCTCTTGTACCGCGCAACTTTAGCCTGTACCATAAACCCACTATATATCCTTCGTCAAAACAGCCACCATATTATTCCTCAAAACAGCCACCATACCTACCTATCATGGCATTTCCATAGCCATTCCGAGATATATTGCCATGCAACTTTCCACCGTTCCGTTCATATGACACACATCATATTGTCATATTGCCATGCATGATCATGTAGTTGACATCGTATTTGTGGCAAGGCCACCATGCATAACTTTTCATACATGTCACTCTTGTTTCATTGCACATCCCGGTACACCGTCGGAGGCATCCATATAGAGTCATACTTTGTTGTTGTAGTATCGAGTTGTAATATCGAGTTGTAATAAAAGTGTGATGATCATCATTATTAGAGCATTGTCCCATGGGAGGAAAGGCTAAATCTATAAAGCCCCTCCGCAAAAAAAAAGAAAAAAAAGAAAGGCCCAAAAAAAGAAAAAAAGGAAAAAAAATAAAAAAAAGAAAAGAAAAAAAGGGACAATTGATACTATCTTTTTTTCACACTTGTGCTTCAAAGTAGCGCCATGTTATTCATTGTAGAGATTTCCATGTTTAGTCACTTTCATATACTAGTGGGAATTTTCGTTATAGAACTTGGCTTGTATATTCCAACGATGATGCCTATATACAATGACCATGCCTAGATAGTCTCATAATTATTCGCTTTTCTATCAATTGCTCGACAGTAATTTGTTTACCCGCCGTAGAATATCGCTATCATGAGAGAAGCCACTAGAGAACACTATGGCCCCCGGGTCTATTCTCAACATATCAATCTACATCTACTTTACTTTTACCGCTTTTATTTGCTGTTCTTATAAACCAAAAATACCAAAAAATATAATCTATCATCTCTATCAGATCTCACTTTCGTAAGTGACCGTAAAGGGATTGACAACACCTTATCGCGTTGGCTGCGAAGTTCTTATTTGTTTGTGCAGGTGCGATGGACTCGCGCGTGGTCTCTTACTGGATTGATACCTTGGTTCTCAAAAACTGAGGGAAATACTTACGCTACTGTGCTGCATCTCCCTTTCCTCTTCGAGGGAATACAACGTAAGCTCGAGAAGTAGTAAGAAGAATTTCTGGCGCCGTTGCCGAGGAGGCTTACGCAAAAGTCATATACCAAGTAACTATTACATAACCAACTTGCATTGCTTTGCCATATTACAGGGTTTCCCAAAAGTTGCACCTAAAAATATTTCTTGCAAGGCCATTTTGTTGGGTGCTTTAGGAAATTATCGGAATCAAAGAAACCATATCATTTAATTGCGTAGCATGGTATTTTTTGCCCCCCCCCCCCCAGATAAACTTGGGGCACAAAAAGTGCCAGGATTTATTTTGAAATTGTGTATCAGACGACAAAAAGCACAAACATTCTATAATGTCCGTTCGACCATGTCGTGAGTAGATCACCAGGTTGCACTACTATTACATTGACCACCTACCTGCATACACCTCCGGTCCAACAATCTACTGCCTAATTAAGCTTGTTGCTCCTTAGCCGGCATGGAATACATCTATGTCAATGTCTCAATTCATGGAAAATATCCAAATTCTTGAACATTTATTTGTTTTCAAGAACTTTTTTTACTTGCACGAACATTTATTTGAATTCATGAGCAGTTTTCAAACTAACATATATTTTCTAAATTTTCGAACTTTTTAGATAGAACGTTTGATTATGAAAAATATGCTACAGGAAACCTTTGGAAAATAGCCACAAAAAGCGAGCAAATGACCGCTACAGGCAGCGAGCAATCGATCTAGTGATGGCCATGGAGTCGAACTACTGACCTCACTAGATAGAAGTGTTACTAAGTAGTCTAGATGGCAATCGAGGGTGCCTGAAATACGTATAAGTTTTAAAAATGTTTTATCTTTTAAACCATCTATCCAAATCACAAACCGTCTTCGCTGTCGTATTTCTCGCGTCGAGATTTATAAAAACTATATCACATGTTGATAGGTTTTGATGAACATTTTTTTCATGAAAAAATTGGGCGAAAAGCACCGTACGAAAAAACTGAACCAGGAACACGTTATGTTTTTCCTTCCATGCCTCGCGCGGAAGCTTAACCATGCCTCTCATGGAACAAAAAAAAGTTAAAACGCTTTTTTCGTTTCTCAGTGGCACGTCCGTGCCTCTCGTGGAAGCAAAACAGTGCCTCTCATGGAAGAAAAAAAAGAAAACACTTTTTTGTTTCTGAGAGGTACGGCCGTGCCTCTCATGGAAGGAAAAAAAAGAGAAAATACATTTTCTTTTTCTTTGAGGTACGACTGTGCCTCTCGCGGAAACAATAATCATGCCTCTCATAGAAGAAAGAAAAAAAAACACAAAACATGTGTTTTTGTCGTTTCCAAGAGGCACATACATGCCTCTCGCGGAAAAGAAACCTTGCATCTAACTAAAAAAACACATTTTTCCGCAATTTTTTTGATTTTTTTGTCGAAAAGCTTAGATAGACCAGTGGAAAACCGAAAAGAAAAAAAAAACCCACAAAACTATCTAAAAAGCCGAAAACAAGTTTAGAAAAAAAATCGGAAGGAGTGCCCCGAGTGGGACACGTGGCGGTGGCTAAGAGCACGCCAACTCCCGCTCTTAGCCCATTCCGTGTGATCGTTGGGGAGGCTCCCGTAGGAGCGCTCCTTGAGTAGTTTCTCTTGCAATAGCTGAGCGTTGTGCTATGTTCCGCAAATATTTTTGGGCTGGTCCAATGTATGCATGCAAACAACATTTTTCTTCCTTGATCCTCTCCAACGAGAATGCACCGATTTTTTATAAAGTGCATTTTTATTCATTCGAAATGTAGCATTAAGAAAATACAAAGCATGATAAGCAACATACGTCACCAACATAACTAAGATGCAGATAACTAAATAGCCAATGTCACCAACATAATTAAGATGCAGACAACTAAATAGCCATAGTCCGACAAAAGAAATGAATAAACCAACATATCGCCAATAGTAAAGTCATATAAGACCAATACTATACTATGTCAAAGGAGTTACTCGAGAGATTCGGATATTATGGTGCCACCCATGTTGATTAAAAATCTCGCTAGTCACCCACTCCAACCACATTCACAACGAATTAAATGTTGAGTGGTACTTCATTCCGTGTAGCGTACACCATGGATGAAACTAATGTGTACAACTGAAAAATAATCTGCAAAGGGAAGAGTTTTTGCCAACGAAAACAAAATCATTTCTACAAACCCAAAGTGACCATAAGAAGGCAGACGCTTCCATACTTATTAGCATTCCAAACCTATTTGAATTTCCATACAAAGAGTGACCTTATATATTGGAAACACTTCTAGGATGATACAAATATACTATTTGGATGACTGGCCATGTAGAAAGTTTAATTGTAACACCCCAAATTTTTGAGTTGGTTTTCTTTTTAAATTTTGGCCTTTTGGAAGAGGGTTATTTTATCTTTTCTTAAACCTCTTCTAAAATCTTTCTGGCCAAGGTTTTTGGAGATTTCACAAGCTTGGTTTTTGACCTTGAAGATCTTCTCTTGGGTTGGCTCAAGCCCAAGTTGAATTTCAAAGAGGTTGGTTGCTTTCTCCCCTACTTGAGTTTTGTCTTTCAAATTTGGTCTTGGAGTTATCCTCCCCTCCAACCTTCACCTTGCCATGACCCCAACAGAAATATTTCTCTCCAAGACTCTCTTCACACCTTAGGACAAGTATTTCATCAATTCCAGTAAGTTTTAACCTTATTGGGATTTTTCTTCTATTTATTTTATTCCAAAAACTAATTCTGTCTTTTATAGTGGACCTTGGTGATTTACAATGGAACCACCATGCCTAGCTTGTTGTTTGATTCCAAACCAACTCTCCTAGATAGTCTTTAGTACCCACAACCTAGATCCATCTTGTTCACTGGTCCATAGTTCAAAATTTTCAAATTTCACCTGCTGCAAGTTTGGACCAGATTTGCAAAATTTGGTGAAATCCATATTTATCTCCTTACAAAAATCCTGTGAAAAATCAGGTAGCCTCTAGATGCATCAAGAGGCCACTCCACGAAATATCAGCACCAGAAATATTTCACACATGCGAGAAACATTTCATCAAACACTTAGCATACACTGTACTGTCAGCTGTTAACTGAAACTGTCGACAGACAGTTCGACAGTTCGTCAGTTTCGTCAGTTTCATCAGGCGCAGCGACAAACCTCGCCAGTACCCCCTTGGCCCGATGCTGCACTGCACCTTCTTCTTATCCAGTGCGCCGCACGCTCGCTTGGCCACTTCTGGGTGTCGGTGGCGCTCTGGCCCGACCACGCCGGCGACATCCGCGGCAACAGCACCGCCCGTGGCGGCTGACAGAAGCAACCCCGCAGCTCGACGCCGTTTAGCGCCGCCCAAATCACCCCAGCACTCCGCGTGTCCACCTCCAGTGCCAGCGCACGCCTGCCGCATCGTCTCCGTGGCCTGGCATGCGCAGAGCGCGGTTTCTGCCGCCGACGTGCCGCGCGGCCGTTCTGTCGAGGGCAGCCCGTAACTCCCTCTCCCCTGCTAAGTTAGGTACGGGAATGGAACCACTACACCCCCTAGACGATGCTCAAGCCCCTAACTCCGTCGTTCAACCACTGCAGCACCGTAATCGACTCGCCGGACTTATCCATTCACGGCAACCACCTCGGGCCGACTATATAAGGCACCCCCGAGCTCGTTCTCGAGCCCGCACTCCTTCACTACCTCCCTAGACCACGCCCAGCCTCTGGAAGAGCCTCGAGGGGCCCTCCTTCCCCAACTCCAGCCAACTCCCCCCGCCTCGGGCTCCAGCATCGTTCCTTCCGGTGAGAGCTTCTCTGCCGCCGTGGACTCGAGCGTAGCACCCTGGCACCCACCTAGACCTAACCCCACCTTAATTTGATCCCAGGAGCCCTCTCCGACGAGGCCCACGACCACCCGAGCCGCCGTCCGCCGGAGACAGGGTCGCCGTCGACGTGGGGCTCGCCGACACTCCACTCCACCACCGTTCGACGCGGAAGACCACTGAGAAGCCGTACGTATCACTCCCCTCCCCTAACTTGCCGTGGATCGACGCCGGCGATCACCGCAGCACCGGCGCCGGCGCGGCTCTGTTTCCAGTTTTCAAACCCGACAAGTGGGGCCCCTTGTCAGCCTCACACCTCTCCCCTCCGAACCGTTTTCTGAAAGCGCATTCGGGCAAAATACGTTTTCTCTTGCAGTTGACGTACTGCGTACCGGTTCGCTTTGCTGTTTTCTGTTCTAGCCCCTAGAACTTTTCTGTTTCATTACAAATGAGTCCCTGGATAGAAACTCTAATATCTTTTAAACTAAAAATGATTTTGAGTTGATTCTTTTTCTGTCCTCTTTAGTTTTCTGCCTAGTTTTTTGTCATATTTATGTGGAAATTTTTGGAGCAACTTTATTTGCACGCGCGGTATTTATGTTAGTATTTATTTGTTTGAATACATAGATACCGGAGGCCGTGACGGAGACGCGAACCACACCGAGTTAGGCTCCGACTTTTCAGAACCAGGCAAGCATGTTTGAACTTTTGATATGATGAGTGTGTTGCATGTTTGCTCGAGTAGTCCGTTTCATAAGCATGACCATATGGACATAAGTGTATGGTTATATTTCATGCTAGCAAGCTTCGGGTGAGCCCCAAAGGAAAATGTTTGAACCACCTCGATCATATGGTGATATGATGGGTGGAATGCTGGTATTGTTGGAGCATGCCAGTAGTTGGTTAACTCAGTATCAACGGAGATCATGTCATGATTCCGTTCGTCTCCTTTTTTGGTACTATCATAGGCCGTCCGTTGGGATTACGGTCTAGTAAGTTGTAAACCACTTCCCGAGTACACACCAAGTAGAGGGGCCAGGATGAGGGTTCCATGGCCCTGGATTAAAGCCCATCATCCGGTCAGGGGGCATGGGTGTTTTCGGTTGGGACCGAGAGGGGGGCACCCCTTAGAGCGCGCATATATAAATTTGATCCCATGTTATTCGAGGTTGTAGCCTCCCCGTCTTAAAGTTTTTCGTGAATGTCGTCGCGGGTGATTCCAGACGACAGGAGGTTAAATGGGTGTGTACTGGTTAGTTGGGTTTCTACTAAAACACCGTAGACGGAACTAGTCCCCGTGGCTAGTAGAATCCGTTGGCTATGAGTCAATAGTACAAGCTCTGTAGAGTTAAATTCATTCAGTAGCCATGTTTATGGCCTAGGGTAAATCTTCAGGACAACCCAGTGACCGTCTCTAGTAAATTCTTGTTGGCAACCAGAGTAGTGTTTTCGTCAAGTTCATTTGGTAGATGAACTCACCAACTATCTCTGAATTAAATTTACTTCCAGAAGTATTTCATCATTATACCCTTGTTCTATATAAGCCCTTTATGTGATGTCGCCCAGACGTCCGACTGTGGCATTCTTTTTATTTATAAGCCCTTTATGTGATGTCGCCCAGACGTCCGACTGGGGCATTCTTTTTATTTATAAGCCCTTTATGTGATGTCGCCCAGACGTCCGACTGTGGCATTCCTTTTATTTAAAAGCCCTTTATGTGATGTCGCCCAGACGTCCGACTATGACATTCTTTTTATTTAAAAGCCCTTTATGTGATG
>LR738712.1:903982852-903993627 GCA_902687465.1 Secale cereale | reverse complement strand
CTGTGGCATTCTTTTTATAAGCCCTTTATGTGATGTCGCTCAGACGTCCGACTGTGACATTCTTTTTATTTATCAGCCCTTTATGTGATGTCGCTCAGACGTCCGACTAAGGCATTTCTTGTTATTTATTTTTGCTATAAGCCCTTTATGCGGTGTCGCTCAGACGTCCGACTGTGGCCTGCTATCATTTATTAATTTCCTACGAGGCGTCACTCCGGCACTCGTTTAGTCTCCTTCTATTTAATCTTATGGATTTCGGGAGGATTACCGCCCGACTTCTATCGTTGCATACAACACATTTATATTTTATTCCGGTCGCATTTTTGCTGGAATACTCATACGCATCATGTTGGCATTTGTTATATCTTTAGTCGGAACTGTCTTGCGAGTACATTCAAAGTACTCACCTGGCTTGTTGATTTGGCCAGATGTGGATGAAGGCGATCTCATGGATAAAGAATTCGATAGCGAGTCCGACGCTTAGTGGAGTCCCAGTCAGTCCTTTGCGATCCTGGAGTTAATCACTGTTTTACAACCGCTTCCGCCTATCACCAAAAAAAATTCATCGGGCCTCACTCCGATACTCGACGAGCTGTAATATTTTGGAGTCACATCACCCACTTCACTGTGACATATTCCACCACCTTTTATTACGAGTTAGTAGTATGCCACCCTGCCTTGTGTCATATCCGCCTCTATGTATTATATTGGCGCGCTTGTAATAAAATTGTTGAGCAACCCCCAGCTCAACCTTGTATAATATTAAGTGTACTGAAATTCTGTGCCAAGGATTTGTCTGCCAGTAGGTAATAATATCTCTCGCTGGTTAAAATAAAAGATCGGCCTTCAGGTAATCATTTTACTAAAGGACCGGTCCCGACATTAATCTTGTACCGAAAAAGGTATTTCATTGTCTCGTCATGAGTACAAATCCATACTTCTTGTTTCTTTGCCAATTGCGACGAGCGAGGTTGTTATTGGTTAGCACAACTCCCCTCCGAAATACCATGCAAAAATCCTTAGATACAAAATGAAAATCTAAGCTTTTGGTGAAACCTTTGACTTTCAAATTATCTTGTTATTATCCTCTTGTATCTCTAAGTCCGTAGACGCCCCGTACATAAAGTCGACTGTGGAGGACCCAAATATAATGTCATTCCAGCTAAACGCATCCCTTTCTTCTTTTAGGCTAATCGTGACCGTTGGGAGAGAAGATTTTACCATGGCATACGATGGGGTCCGATCAAATCCTGCTTGAATGATATATCTAACGATGCGGAACTAAGCATATGCACAAGAGTATCATTCTTATCGCATACAATGTGCTAAGAAGTTTGATATTGTTTGGGTGACTATAATTGCAGAGCTACTTGTCCTCCTAGAAATGTATCTTTGAGCCGTCCTTTATCGTAAAACATCCAAAGTGGAATAAAATTCATCACTTGTTCTAATTTTTCGATGAGCTGTTTGAATAAAATTGGTTGGAAGCTCATAAAGTGGGACCCCTCTTATGAATTGTTAACTGTACAATATTAGTTGTATTATCGCCTCTCCTACTCTTTAGAACTCGAAATATATCTATAGATGATCCAAGGAAGAGGACGACATTGTTCCTATCTGGTACTATGTCGGGACGGGGATTCTGCACCACAACTTCAACCATTGATGAGGGTGCTGATGTAAAATAAGCTTTTTGGCGGGAAACGAACTACTAGATGGAATTAGTTCGTTACCTGCTCAGGCGCGATGGTGCGCCTATGTGACGCTTTTTTACATTTCCAAGAGGCATGATGACTGCTAGGACTACGTCGGTTTTTCCCCAAAGAGGAAGGGATGATGCAGTATAGCAGCGGTAGGTATTTCCCTCAGTGATGAAACCAAGGTTACCGAACTAGTAGGAGAACCAAGCAACACAACGTAATCAACACCTGCACACAAATAACAAATACTCGCAACCCGACATGTAAAAGGGGTTGTCAATCCCTTTTGGGTAACGGACGTGCTAGAGTTATAAATATTGATAGATCGAACGCCAAATAAGATAAATTGCAGCAAGGTATTTGTTTTTTTATTTAATAGATCTGAAAACAAAAGGAAAGGAAAATAGATCGCAAAGGCAAATAATATGAGAAAGAGACCCAGGGGCTGTTGATTTCACTAGTGGCTTCTCTCGAGAAAATAACAAATGGTGGGAAAACATTTACTGTTGGGCAATTGATAGAACTTCAAATAATTTTGACGATATCCAGGCAATGATCATTATATTGTTGGGGAAGGTAGTATTTCAAAAATTTCCTACGATCACGCAAGATCTATCTAGGAGAAGCATAGCAATGAGCGGGGAGAGTGTGTCCACGTACCCTCGTAGACCGAAAGCGGAAGCGTTTAGTAATGCGGATGATGTAGTCGAACGTCTTCACGATTCAACCGATCCAGGCACCGAACGTACGACACCTCCGTGTTCAGCACACGTTCAGCACGATGACGTCCCACGAGCTCTTGATCCAGCAGAGGCTCGAGGGAGAGTTCTGGCAGCACGACGGCATGTTTACGGTGTTGATGATGTGATCTGCGCAGGGCTTCGCCTAAGCACTAGGACAATATGACCGAGGTGTTGAACTATGGAGGGGGCACCGCACACGGCTAAAAGATCAAATTTTGTGTTCTAGGGTGTCCCCCTCCCCACGCATATAAAGGAGGAGGAGGCCGGCCGGCACTAGGGCGCGCCCAAAGAAGGGAGTCCTACTAGAACTTCCTAGTCCTAGTAGGATTCCTTTCCAAGGAAGAAAGGGGAAGGAAGGAGATGGAGAGAAGGAGAAGGAAAGAGGGGGGCGCCGCCCCCTCCCTAGTCCAATTCAGACTTGCCATGGGGGGAGGGGGAAGCCTCCCCTTGTGGACCTTCCTATCTCTCCCCTAAGGCCCATGAAGACCCATTAGTTCCCTCAAGGGTTCCGATAACCCCCCGGCACTCCGATAGTTATCCGATACCCCTCGGAACACATCCGGTGTCCGAATAACATCGTCCAATATATCATTCTTTATGTCTCGACCATTTCGAGACTCCTCGTCATATCTGTTATCTCATCCGGGACTCCGAACAATCTTCGGTCATCAAAAACACATAACTCATAATACAAATTGTCATCGAACGTTAAGCGTGCGGACCTACGGGTTCGAGAACTATGTAGACATGACCGAGACACATCTCCGGTCAATAACCAATAGCGGAACCTGGATGCTCATATTGGCTCCTACATATTCTACGAAGATCTTTATCGATCAAACCGCATAACAACATACGTTGTTCCCTTTGTCATCGGTATATATGTTACTAGCCCGAGATTCGATCGTCGGTATAATCATACCTAGTTCAATCACGTTACTAGCAAGTATCCTTACTCGTTCCGTAATACATCATCTTGTGACTAACTCATCAGTCATTTTCTTGCAAGGCTTGTTATGATGTGCATTATCGAGAGGGGTCAGAGATACCTCCACTAGTAGAAAACAGGGCATTGGTCCAGCCCATTAGCCCCGGTTCAATCTAGAACCGGGACCAATGGGGGTACTGGACCCGGTTCGTTAGCCCAGGGGGCCGGCCGGGCCACGTGGGCCATTGGTCCCGGTTCGTTTGGACCTTTTGGTCCCGGTTGGAGCGACAAACCGGGACGAATGGCTCTTTGTCCTGGCCCACCACCATTGGTCCCGGTTAGTGATATGAACCGGGACCAAAGGCAACCCTTTAGCCCCGGTTCATAGCACCAACCGGGACCAATGAGGTGCCTATATATAACCCCTCACTCAAGAGCAGAGCTCACTGCTCTGTTTTTTTTTTCTGGCCTAGGAGGAGAGGGGTTAGTGGTGCTCTAGCTCACCTCCTATGCACACAACGTGTTCGGTGGAATGCCCGAGCCACACTAGTTAAGCTTTTCTCCTCTCGAAGCTCTATTTTCTCCGAGATTTGTCTCGGTTTAGCGGTCCGTCACGTCCCGTCCCCGTCTTCGCCGCCGTCGATCGCCCCCGCCGATCTCGTCACCGGCACCACCGTGGTGAGCCTCTTGTTATGTCCATGCTTTTCTTACTTTTATTATTGCTTTAGACAGATGCATGTTTGTCTAATTTTCTTACGTTTATTATTGCTTGTTATTATATAGTGCGATGGTTTTGATATCCGCCCACGTGGGCCCTCGTCCGGTCTACGATTCGGATGTGGCATATTATCTTTAATTTATAACTATTTGTTTTAGTGCTTATGATAGTTATGCCGACCAACCTGACATGCATAGATGTTTTACTATGTCTAGGAGGTAGTTGAACCGGAAATTCCAACCGACCCTCTTGTGGAGAGGTTAAATTTAGTTGAAGAGGAAAACATTTCGTTAAAGAAAAAATTGGAAAAAATGGAGGAGGAGAAAATGGAATTGGAGTTGCAAGTTGCGGAAGTTATCGATGATCACAAGATCAAGATGGACCCTATTATCGAGAGGTTAAATTTAGTTGAAGAAGAAAACAAATTCTTGAAGGAAAAAATAAAAAAAATTGTGGACGAGAAGATGATATTGGAGTTGCATGTTGCGGATGTCGTCGATGATCACAATATCAAGATGGATGCAATGCGGTTGAATATTAAAAAGATTAGAAAATATGCCATTCATACCGAGGCTTGGTATCATTATGCCGTTGGATCAATTGTTACCTTGGTTGCGATTATGATAGCATTTGTTTTCGCATTGAAATGTTTTACATAGTTTCGATGTGTATGGAGAGCTATATGTTGTTAGATGAGAACTATATATGTATGTACTTTGGTTTTAATGTGATGATGAACTTTTATCCATTTGGTCACTTAATTATCTATTTATGATGTTCTGTAATGGTTTTTGACACACTTAATTATATATAAATGCACGCAGATGAACCGCCAATGGATGTACGGTGACAGACACACCTCCGAGTACATTAAGGGCGTGCGTGAGTTTCTAAATGCGGCAGAGGCAAACAAGCAGAATGGTTTTATGTGTTGTCCATGCACTAAATGTGTGAATACGATGTCTTACTCTAACCGGAAAATCCTTCACTCCCACCTGCTTTACAAGGGTTTCATGCCACACTATAATGTTTGGATGAGGCACGGAGAAATAGGGGTTATGATGGAAGACGGCGAAGAAGAAGAGTACGATGACAACTATGTGCCCCCTGAATACGGTGATGCTGCAATGGAGGGAGCTGGTGAAGATCAAGAGGAACCAGACGATGTGCCCAATGATGCTGCAACGGGTGAAGCTGCTGAAGATCAAGAGGAACCAAATGATGATCTTCGCCGGGTCATCGTCGATGCGAGGACACAATGCGAAAGTCAAAAGGAGAAGCTGAAGTTCGATCGCATGTTAGAGGATCACAAAAAAGGGTTGTACCCCAATTGCGAAGATGGCAACACAAAGCTCGGTACCGTACTGGAATTGCTGCAGTGGAAGGCAGAGAATGCTGTGGCTGACAAAGGATTTGAGAAGCTACTGAAAATATTGAAGAAGAAGCTTCCGAAGGATAACGAATTGCCCGACAGTACATACGCAACAAAGAAGGTCGTATGCCCTCTAGGATTGGAGGTGCAGAAGATACATGCATGCCCTAATGACTGCATCCTCTACCGCGGTGCATACAACGATCTGAACGCATGCCCGGTATGCGGTGCATTGCGGTATAAGATCAGACGAGATGACCCTGGTGATGTTGATGGCGAGCCCGCCAGGAAGAGGGTTCCTGCGAAGGTGATGTGGTATGCTCCTATAATACCACGGTTGAAACGTTGTTTAGAAACAGAGAGCATGCCAAGTTGATGCGATGGCACAGTGAGGACCGTAAGAAAGACGGGAAGTTGAGAGCACCCGCTGACGGGTCGCAATGGAGAAAAATCGAGAGAAAGTACTGGGAGGAGTTTGCAAAGGACGCAAGGAACGTATGGTTTGCTTTAAGCGCGGATGGCATTAATCCTTTCGGGGAGCAGAGCAGCAATCAGAGCACCTGGCCCGTGACTCTATGTATGTATAACCTTCCTCCTTGGATGTGCATGAAGCGGAAGTTCATTATGATGCCAGTTCTCATCCAAGGCCCTAAACAACCCGGCAACGACATTGATGTGTACCTAAGGCCATTAGTTGAAGAACTTTTACAGCTGTGGAATGGAAACGGTGTACGTGCGTGGGATGAGCACAAACAGGAGGAATTTGACCTAAAGGCGTTGCTATTCGTGACCATCAACGATTGGCCCGCTCTCAGTAACCTTTCAGGACAGACAAACAAAGGATACCACGCATGCACGCACTGTTTAGATGACACTGAAAGTATATACCTGGACAAGTGCAGGAAGAATGTGTACCTGGGCCATCGTCGATTTCTTCCGACCAACCATCAATGTCGAAAGAAAGTCAAGCATTTCAAAGGTGAGGCAGATCACCGGAAGAAGCCCGCCATGCGTACCGGTGATCACGTACTTGCTATGGTCAATGATTTACACGTAATCTTTGGAAAGGGCCCCGGCGCACTAGCTGTTCCGAATGACGATGAGGGACACGCACCCATGTGGAAGAAGAAATTTATATTTTGGGACCTACCCTACTGGAAAGACCTAGAGGTCCGCTCTTCAATCGACGTGATGCACGTGACGAAGAACCTTTGCGTGAACCTGCTAGGCTTCTTGGGCGTGTATGGAAAGACAAAAGATACAGCTGAGGCACGGGAGGACCTGCAACGTTTGCACGAAAAAGACGGCATCCCTCCGAAGCAGTATGAAGGTCCTGCCAGCTATGCTCTTACGAAAGAAGAGAAAGAAATCTTCTTTGAATGCCTTCTCAGTATGAAGGTCCCGACTGGCTTCTCGTCGAATATAAAGGGAATAATAAATATGGCAGAGAAAAAGTTCCAGAACCTAAAGTCTCATGACTGCCATGTGATTATGACGCAACTGCTTCCGGTTGCATTGAGGGGGCTTCTACCGGAAAACGTCCGATTAGCCATTGTGAAACTATGTGATTCCTCAATGCAATCTCTCAGAAGGTGATCGATCCAGAAATCGTACCAAGGCTAAGGAGTGATGTGGCGCAATGTCTTGTCAGTTTCGAGCTTGTGTTCCCACCATCCTTCTTCAATATCATGACACACGTCCTAGTTCATCTAGTCGACGAGATTGTCATTCTGGGGCCCGTATTTCTACACAATATGTTCCCCTTTGAGAGGTTCATGGGAGTCCTAAAGAAATATGTCCGTAACCGCGCAAGGCCAGAAGGAAGCATCTCCATGGGCCATCAAACAGAGGATGTCATCAGGTTTTGTGTTGACTTCATTCCTGGCCTTAATAAGATAGGTCTCCCTAAATCGCGGTACGAGGGGAGACTGACTGGAAAAGGCACGCTTGGAAGGGACTCAATAATATGCAGGGACGGATATTCTTGGTCTCAAGCACACTACACAGTTCTACAGAACTCTACATTGGTGACCCCGTATGTCGATGAACACAAGAACAGTCTGCGCTCCAAACACCCGGAGCAGTGCGACGACTGGATTACACGTGAACACATCAGGACTTTCAGCAGTTGGTTGGAAACACGTCTCAGAGGTGACAACACTGTTTGTGATGAGTTGTACTTGTTGTCCAGGGGACCATCTTCGACTGTATTGATTTACAAAGGTTACGAGATAAATGGGAATACATTTTACACGATTGTCCAAGATCAAAAGAGCACCAACCAAAACAGCGGTGTCCGCTTTGATGCAACAACCGAGAGGGGAAAGGACACATATTATGGTTACATAGTGGACATATGGGAACTTGACTACGGACATGATTTTAAGGTCCCTTTGTTTAAGTGTAAATGGGTGAATCTGTCTGGAGGCGGGGTACAGGTAGACCCACAGTACGGAATGACAACAGTGGATCTGAAAAATCTTGGATACACTGACGAACCGTTCGTCCTAGCCAATGATGTGGCACAGGTTATCTATGTGAAGGACATGTCTACCAGACCGAGAAAAAGAAAAGATAAGGAAGCGAATACATCATACGCTGAGCCAAAGCGCCACATAGTTCTTTCAAGAAAAAGGGACATCCTGGGAGTGGAGGGCAAGACAGACATGTCTGAAGATTATGAAAAGTTTCATGAAATTCCTCCCTTCAAAGTCAAGGCTGACCCAAGCATCCTGATAAACGATGAAGATTATCCATGGTTACGGCGCAATAAGCTAATGACACAAGCGAAGAAAAAGTGAAGAGTTTTTTCCGCAACTATTATGATGATACCATGCCAACTTTGTAACAAACGAGTATGATACCATTGTCCGTTTGTACTATTCAAATTTCAATACTACTTGCACTAACAGAGAAAGTTTTTAATTGGTTTTACCAGAAAGAATTAAAAAAATAAAGCAAATAACAAAAGAAAATAAATAATGCAGAAAACAAAACAAAAAAACTTGAAAAATAAATAGCAACAATAAGTATTTTGTTGTAAGTATAAACAAAATAAAATAAATAAAGCAACAAAGAAAATAAATAAAGAAAGTAAAATAAATAAAGCAACTCTAAATACAGCAAAAAACAACTTAGAAATAAACAAAGAAAATAAAATAAATAAAGCAACTCTAAATACAGCAAAAAACAACTTAGAAATAAATAGCAACAATAAGTATTTTGTTGTAAGTATAAACAAAATAAAATAAATAAAGCAACAAAGAAAATAAATAAAGGAAGTAAAATAAACAAAGCAACTCTAAATACAGCAAAAAACAACTTAGAAATAACCAAAGAAAATAAAATAAATAAAGCAACTCTAAATACAGCAAAAAACAACTTAGAAATAAATAAAGCAAAAAAGGAAAAAAAAAATTGGGCGCTGCCCAGTGAGCCTGCAAGGCCTATAGCACAGGATCCACCTGTAATATAAGGCCCAGCAAGCTCACAGGGCAGCGCGCAGAGTTAGGCCCAGAAGCCTGCATTTGAGAGGAGCTCGAGAGGGTGGGAGCAGCAGCCCTTATAAACCACTCTCGAGCTCCCTCAGCTAGCGAGGTGGGACTAAACATCCCACCGCACCCGCGCCGGCACAGGGCCTTTGGTCCCGGTTGGTGGCACCAACCGGGACTAAAGGGAGGCATTAGTCCCGGTTGGTGGCTGAAACCGGGACTAATGACCCCCTTTAGTCCCGGTTACTGCCACCAACCGGGATTAAAGGCCCCTCCTTCCCGCCCTTTGGGCTGCTGAAAAGGGACCTTTAGTCCCGGTTGGAGGCAGCAACCGGGACTAAAGGGGGGCATTAGTCCCGGTTTCAGCCACCAACCGGGACTAATGCCCCTCCTATATAACCAACACTTGCGAAAATTTGGGCAGTTTTCTTCTTCCCCGCCCCGATGCCTCCCTCGATCTGCTCCTTCCCCGCCCCCGTCGCCGTCGCCGTCACCCCCGTCACCCCGTCGCCGTCGCCGTCGCCCCCGTCAACCCGTCGCCGTCGCCGTCGCCCCCGACGCCGCCTCGTCGCCCCGCCCCGCGCCGTCGCCGCGCCCCGCGCCGTCGCCGCGCCCCGCGCCGTCGCCGCGCCCCGGCCGGCCCGTCGCCCCGCGCCGCCGTAGCGCCGCCGCGCCCAGACGCCGCCTCGTCGCCGCCCCGCCCGCCGCCGTCGCGCCGCCCAGCCCTGCCGATGTGAGGGGCTCCTTTTTTTTATGTTTAATATTGCTGTATATATATATAGTTGCTGTGTATATATGTATATATGTGTATATTTTTTTTATGTTTATATAAATTGCAGTATATATAGTTGCTGTATATATAGTTGCTGTATTTATATGTATGTGTATATCTTTTTTTTTCTTAGGAATTTGCTAAATATATATGTTAAATATATATTTATGTGTATATAAATATATTTTTTCTTAGGAAGTTGCTGTATATATGTGATGTGTGTATATGTGATGTATATATATGTGTATGTGGCTATATAGTTTTTTGTTTATATATGCTAAATATATATAGAAAGTTTTATATATGCAAAAGTTACAAATTTAGAAAAAGAAGGATAGGAAAGAAGAAAATAAGAAAGAGGAAAGAAAGAAGAAGAGGAGAGGAAGAAGAGGAGAAATAAATAAGAAGAAGAAAAAAAGAAAAAAAGAGGAGAAGAAGAAAGGAATAGAGGAGAAGAAGAGAAAATTTCTCTTCTTCTCCTCTATTCCTTTCTTCTTCTCCTTTTTTTTCTTTTTTTTTCTTCGATCTTCTCCTCTAGCGGTTCCTTTTTTCTTCTTCTTCCTCTTTTTTTTATCGGATATGTCTATGTCGATATACACCCTCCCCGATAACTTCGACATTAGGGGGGACCGGGGTCGAGGGTCGTCGAGGGACCGAGAGGCCGAAGGTCGAGGGGTCGAGGGTCGTCGAGGGACCGAGAGGCCGAAGGTCGAGGGGTCGAGAGGTTGCCTAGCAGTCGGGGGTCTAGGGTTGTGGATCGCCGAGCAGTCGGGGGTCAAAGTATTGAAGAATTCCATGACTTCATCATTTGCCAGAAGTAACCGGGGCATTTTGGTACAAAGTTATGCAAAGATATTCTGGAACGGAGTTCCTGATAGAATAATCCGTCTTTTGTTACGAATTATCCTATCTGGGAATCCGTTCCAAAATAACTTTGGAGAGCTTCGTACCATCATGCTACTGTTACTTTCGCCTAATGATTAAGTATTGGTTTTGTTGAATCCTTTGACACTCGACAAAATGTGACATGAGGGGGTCTAGGGTTGTGGAT
>LR738712.1:903959443-903982842 GCA_902687465.1 Secale cereale | reverse complement strand
AGAGAGGTTGCCTAGCTAGTGTCAAAGTATTGAAGAATTCCATGACTTCATCATTTGCCAAAAGTAACCGGGGCATTTTGGTACAAAGTTATGCAAAGTTGTTCTGGAACGAAGTCCCTGATAGGATAATCCGTCTTTTGTTACGAATTATCTTATCCGGGGACTCCGTTCCAAAACAACTTTGGAGAGCTTCGTACCATCATGCTACTGTTACTTTCGCCTAATGATGAAGTATTGGTTTTGTTGAATCCTTTGACACTCGACAAAATGTGACATGAGGGTGTCTAGGGTTGTGGATCGCCGAGCAGTAGGGGGTCGAGGGGTCGAGAGAGGTTGCCTAGCTAGTGTCAAAGTATTGAAGAATTCCATGACTTCATCATTTGCCAGAAGTAACCGGGGCATGTTGGTACGAAGTTATGCAAAGATGTTTACAAATTTATAGCATCATTTCATGTATTGACCCCCTACTTCAAATTAGATGTTTCGGATGCGGGATGAACTCCTAACACCAGATCGACTGCGAGCAATTCAAGAGGAATTGGCGGCATTCTTCCTTGAACACGTGATCGCTGAAGACGGAGAATACTATGTGGACCATGCATCCATGTGTTAGGAGATTATTTTTGTAAGAGATAATTATTGTATATATGTGCCCGGTAGTGTCGGATAGATATACGAGAACTTGTTGTTTGACCAATCTCTCGGAGAAGGAGAGGTGGTCGATATTACTTCTCTCTGTATGCATATATATATATGTTGATTATACGATCTTCTGTTTCCTTCGTTTGCTTAGTAGCTAGCAGCTAGCTAGCTAGCTAGCGTGACTCTAGTCCTCTCTATATACGTATGTGTAGTATGTAGCGTCGACCAAGCACGGACATAAGAGAGAACACTTCTCTGTATTAATTAGCTAGCTAACACAATATATGAAACACCTAAATTAACCCCCCAAAACCTAAAACCCCCCTCCCCTTTCAAAAAAAAACAAAAACCACAGCCACAGAAATGCTGATGCGTGGAAGCCTTTTTGTCCCGGTTGGTACCACCAACCGGGACTAAAGCCCCTCCTGCCTGGACTCGGTGCACAGGCCACGTGGACACCCTTCTGCCCCGGTTCTGGATTGAACCGGGACTAAAGGGTCAGAGCATTAGTACCGACCCTCTTGTCCCGGTTCTGGAACCGGGGCTAAAGGCCCAAATGAACCGGGTCTGATCCCCCTTTATCTACTAGCTCTCCGACACTCGGAGTGACAAATCCTAATCTTGATCTATGCCAACACCACAAACACCTTTGGAGACATATGTAGAGCATCTTTATAATCATCTAGTTATGTTGTGATGTTTGATAGCACACAAGGTGTTCCTCCGGTATTCGGAGTTGCATAATCTCATAGTTAGAGGAACATGTATAAGTCATGAAGAAAGCAATAGCAATAAAACTAAACGATCATTATGCTAAGCTAACGGATGGGTCTTGTACATCACATCATTCTCCTAATGATGTGATCCCGTTCATCAAATGACAACACATGTCTATGGTCAGTAAACTCAACCATCTTTGATTAACGAGCTAGTCTAGTAGAGGCATACTAGGGACACTCTGTTTTGTATATGTATTCACACATTTATCAAGTTCTGGTTAATACAATTCTACCATGAATAAAAGACATTTATCATGATATATAAGGAAATATAAATAACAACTGTATTATTGCCTCTAGGGCATATTTCCTTCAGCCTCCCACTTGCACTAGAGTTAATAATCTAGATTACATAGAAATGATTCTAACACCCATGGAGTCTTGGTGCTGATAATTTTTTGCTCGTGGAAGAGGCTTAGTCAATGGGTCTGCGACATTCAGATCCGTACGTATTTTCCAAATCTCTATGTCTCCCACCTTGACTTGATCGCGAATGGAGTTGAAGCGTCTCTTGATGTGCTTGATTCTCTTGTGAAACCTGGATTCCTTCGCCAAGGCTATTGCTCGAGTGTTGTAACAAAATATTTTCATTGGACCCGATGCACTAGGTATTACACCTAGATCGGCTAAGAACTCCTTCATCCAGACTCCTTCATTTGCTGCTTCCAAAGCAGTTATGTACTCCGCTTCACACGTAGATCCTCCCACGACGCTCTGTTTGGAACTGCACCAACTGACAGCTCCACCGTTCAACAAAAATATGTATCCGGTTTGTGACTTAGAGTCATCCGGATCAGTGTCAAAGCTTGCATCGACTTAACTGTTTACGACGAGCTTTTTGTCACCTCCATAAATGAGAAACATATCCTTCATCATTTTCAGGTATTTCAGGATGTTCTTGACCACTGTCCAGTGATCCACTCCTGGATTACTTTGGTACCTCCCTGCTAGACTTATAGCAAGGCATACATTAGGTATGGTACACAACATTGCATACATGATAGAACCTATGGCTGAAGCATAGGGAATGACTTTCATTTTCTCTCTATCTTCTGCAGTGGTCGGGCATTGAGTCTGACTCAACTTCACACCTTGTAACACAGGCAAGAACCCTTTCTTTGACAGATCCATTTTGAAATTCTTCCAAACTTTATCACGGTATGTGCTTTGTGAAAGTCCAATTAAGCGTCTTGATCTATCTCTATAGATCTTGATGCCAAATATATAAGCAGCTTCACCGAGGTCTTGCATTGAAAAATTCTTATTCAAGTATCCTTTTATGATATCCAGAAATTCTACATCATTTCCAATCAACAATATGTCATCTACATATAATATCAGAAATGCTACAGATCTCCCACTCACTTTCTTGTAAATATAGGCTTCTCCAAAAGTCTGTATAGAACCATATGCTTTGATTACCTCATCAAAGCGTATATTCCAACTCCGAGATGCTTGCACCAGTCTATAGATGGATCGCTGGAGCTTGCACACTTTGTCAGCACCTTTTGGATCGACAAAACCTTCTGGTTGCATCATATACAACTCTTCTTTGAGATATCCATTACGGAATGCAGTTTTGACATCCATTTGCTAGATTTCATAGTCATAAAACATTGTGAAACGCTTCCGCTTACGGTCTACGAGGGTACGTAGACTAACTCTTCCCCTCGTTGCTACACATCTCCATGGATAGATCTTTGCGTGTGCGTATAATTTTTTTGTTTTCCATGCAAAATTTCCCAACAATGCCCACCTTGCATCATACATTTTCCATACTTGCATGTATCCTTGCATCCACTAAAGAAACTACATGTCATTGCCTAAATATCCATTGCTTCCTCTCCCAGAACCTTCATGCACAAAGTTATTATTTATTATTTGAAAATTCCATATCAAACCGAACAAACGACACAACCGATACACAACAACCACCCATGTCATGACATAGATCTGGTCCAATTGTTTGGACATTGATCACACCTACCTACACCTTCCTATAATGTCAAACATCTTATTATTGTCGCTTATTATAGTTGCCTCTACAGTCCATGTTCTTCCTTGCTTGTTATTGGTGTCTGGCACCTCATTTGGAGCCATGTACCATGACTATACAATGTCCTATATTCACATGCACCTGAACCCCTCCATTGGCATGTTTATCCTTTAGCGCATGTCACCACCGTCCCCTCATTGAAGGAACGGATGTGCACTGATAGTAACATCACAGTTAGGCTAATAATGTATACCAATCAATGGTGGATTGGTATACTGTTTTCATCCGTCAGTGTTGAGTTTTTGGAGATTTCAATCAGCTTTATTGCAAAGTGAAATCTCTCTATTTAAATTTATTTTATATGTTGAAACAATATTTAAGTGCGCTTGTTCATGGCGTATGGGCTATACAATCTATACTTGAACTCTTTATGAAGGCTGAAAGGGTAATAATTGTACATATCCACTATAGAAGATGGTAAGTTAATTTGAATTTCTAGACAGAAATTTTAAGCTTCGATCATTATTATGTAGGAGCATAAAAAAATCCATGCACATGGTAAAAAAGTTATGGATGTCATGTTTTTGAAGACTGAATGGGGGAAGTAAGGTGATGAGAAGAAGGGACAAAAGGAGGGCCAAAACATTTAGTTTGGGCGTGCCCTCACATCTCCTGTTTCTACTAGTATTTATTTTATGATCTTCTTGCCCTGCCATTCCCTGCTCTCTTTTATTACTTAGTACATGAATTTTTGATTGCTCATCACGCGCGCGCGCGCACACACACACATATGTCACCACTACTTTCAGAGATGCTCCTAGTGAACCTATGAGCCCATGTCCAGTGTTCCTCAAAGAAAACTCACAAGTTAACTTCTAGTGCACTTCATTTTCAACAACTATTTATTCGAGAAATTCAAAAATGTTTCCAGCCACTATATACACTCATAAATAGTTGCAACAAGCAAAGCTAGTGAAATTGATGATGTCACTAGAATTATTTGGGGCACCAGTTGGTTCTTAATTTGTACTGCGACATTGATTTGTTGAGGCCATGAATGTTGCGTCTATGGATTGATACCTTGGTTACCAGACTAACGGGAAATCTTGCCGCTTGCTGCATACCTTAGCACATAGTGCCCAATAATTTATTGCATAGGAATTACTTGGAGTGGGAAGTATCCCCGTTGCCTAACTGTGCCACCTTCTTGCACGAGCCTGGCGTATCCAAGATGCATGTATCTATAACATTTGGAAAATTATGCCATGTTCTAACAAAAACATGTACAATTGTAACTTTATCGACACTATCATATCGACCAAGTGCCAGAAGGCTATCATTTCCCAATAAACCCATTTTGGTAGCACTTTGTGGCCCCATCTTCTAGCTGCATGGGACCCGCTTGGTGCCCCCGACCCTCTCGTTTCCCTACAATCTCCATATATAACCCTGATCACGGACCTAATTATCCCACTTTTTTTACTCCACCGCAACATTGATCTATTCACGACTTTCTTCAAGAATCTAAGTGTATGCATCTTGATCACTTATATATCCGTATGTTTGCATACATCAATTTGATAAAAACATCTCCATAGCTTGGTAATTTGGGTGCCCTCATTATAATTTGCAATAGCTCCGTATGATGATTGAAAGCCAACAATGGGCCATAGTAATGGCATTCAAATTGACACATTCAATGGACGAGTAGACATCTGCTAATGCATATGGACTATATGCGGGTGAGCACGAGTTAATTTAGTTTCTTGTTTGTATGATATTATGTTGGTGACAATGATAACTTGTTACACTTAGAATATTTAGGATTTGTTTGCTCGCTTGATAATCAAAAACAGCAAGGGGAAATTAATGATATTCTTACTTTTACTGGCATTGATTGGGTTCCAATCTTCATGGATCCTCTTATACATGGAGTAATATGCGGGAAAAACCGTTAGTTGAACATTTTGACTGGTTTCCAACCTCTAATAGTTGGACCTCAATTAATCCAAGCAATTACGTTAAAGCTCTTGCAAGACCAATCACCGATCATGTGCCTTGTCTAGTGTCTATTAAATCTAACATCCAAGTGCCGGTATCTTTAAAGATGTGGACACACTGGATTGGCAAGTTCCTATCCGCTATAGTTACACAACAAGAATTCTTAGTGTCAAACTTAAAATCATGCGTAGTGCACTTCTCGATTGAGAAATATGCTATCACGGCTATCTCTTATGTTAGACAATTGTACTAAGGTACAATTGTTCATGGATAACTTGGAGGAGAAGAGACATCTTTATACTCATGAGAAGAACTTCCATAATATTCTTAAGGATGTACTGTCATGCTTCCTGCCTATTACCAGCAGGATTGGCATAAGCAATACACCATCTGTTGTATTCAGTTTGGAGATGACAAAACACAACTCTTTCACCGTATAACAACTGAGTGACATGGTACAAATTTAATTGTTTCAATATGACTTCTTGAAGTTGCCATTTTGAGGAGCGTGAGAGCAAAATAGAAGCTTTTTTCATTATTTAAAGACCACATTGGGAGCTTCAGTTTCTCGTGATATGATGTTTAACCTTGATATCTTGGTTAAAGTAGTTGATGGTTCGGGCATGTCGTCGGCCCTGTTCACTAAAATAGGAATCAATGAAGCTTTGAGTAAACTTCTAACAGTAAACACACACGGTCCGTATCTTACAAACCAGGGGTAGGTAAAGGGGCTCAATTGTCGTCGATGTTGTTTGTTTTACAACGGAACTTCTGCAATACATTGTCAACGATGAATATCTTGAAGGTCGTCTTCTTGTTCTTATGAATTAATCAAGAGGCTACCTCATTATTCAATACAACATTGACACTATCATAATCCTTATCTCCCTGCTTGCCATCGACAAACTCATGAATATTCAGAAAGTTTTTCAAGACTACCTGCAATAAGTTGGTTTAAAGGTAAGCTTCCAATAGTCAATTCTTGTTCGAGTGAATGTTCACTAGTAGAAATCACTAGGTCTGGCAAGTTTTTTGCAGGAGTCATGTAATGGGAATCGTATAACGCTCTAGTTGGATGTGAAAGTGTTTGTTCATCGAAGAAATGTGGGGACTAGGACTCATCACTATTCAGATTCGGAATCAAGCCCTTATAATGAAAATTGTATAGAAGTATTACACCATGCAAAATTCTAGTTGGCTAAATTAACATGGAACTAGTATAGAAATGGGCTTTGAAGGCGGTTTCACTACATGGGACGAGAGTGGATCCTATGGTCATCCCAAAGATTGTGTTGCTAATACTTGGACTAGTCGAGGCAGTTTTAGAAACCGCATCGAATGTCCAATACTCGTTGATGGTTCCTACTTTATAACCACCTTAAATGTTTGTTACCCCATAGGCAGTTCTATTAATCAACCGCGTGTATTACGTTCAAAGTGATTTCCTTTTTTACAACCGCCACCATTTTTGTTAGGTCAATTTTCTTGTTTCTTAAGCAGCCATACAGTGCAATACATGGGCATACATAATTCATACATGCACATATATCAAAATTTTAGAGCCAGTATGTACAATCACACACTTGCCAACCTACATATGAAACATATTCTAAAATTGATTCACAACCAACATATGGAACATATTATAAAATGAAAAAGATTCAAGAGAAGGAGCGCATCCTGCCAGAGCCACCATCTGATATTATATCATGCACTCTAAGACCATCAGTGATATCAAGGAGGGGATATATGTTGGCTTGGGCACCCCTCAGCGTCCTCCTCTCTTCAAAGAAGTTTTGTATGGCACAAAAAAAATAAAGCACCTGCAAGAGAAAGTTTTCATTTAGATTTAGTAGAGTTTTTTGTTAGACACCAATTTGTAGGCAGGTCAATAATATTTACTAAGTAATCAACTCAAGCTAGTGAACCTTTTAATGAGATTTGGATGCCTAAAAATTTGAATGAGAATGAAGACTAAGCATATATATGATATATTGCACTTGATAATCATATTTGTAAACTAATTACAGAACATTAGTTATATGTTTTATAAATTTGAGAGTAATAAAATAAGTGAGGTTGATGAAGAGGGATGTGTGCATGTTGAGAGAAAATAGTACAATTATCATGTCGCATGCATGTGGAGATAATCAAAGTAGTGGTCTTGCATGTTGAGTTAAATAAAAGCAGTGGTGTTGCATGTCGAGAGAAATAAAAGTAGTTATATTGATGATGCGGCTTGTGTTGCGATGTATCTTATGTGAATGTTGAGATAAATAGAATTAATGGGGTCTACTGTATATATAGGATGTTTAAAGTTTAGGGAAACTGAACTTTTTTCTCCTCATGCCACACGCGGGAACTGAACCAGATAGCCCTTCAAAGCACTACCAGTGACAACCTAACCATTAGATGCATGTCCACTCCCTTGACTTTCCACACCACTAGGAACCCTAACCCTTGATGGCCGGGCGGCACCTCCTGCCTCCACAATTGCCAGTGGATGGCTATTAAAGGCCGACACCCTCCCCTATCTCCTTTATCCATTCCAATCTTCTATGCCTCCCAATCCCCTCTCAGCCACCTCCAATGCACCTCTTCATCTTGAATGGATACGCAAGAGGAGTTCCCCCTCATCAATTCTGGAGATGACGAGAAGGAGAAGAACTCGGCAGATCCACTCGGCCCCTATTGGTACTTGATGAACTTGACCCTGGAGGAGCTTACTCAACAAGAGGTGCAAAGGGATCTGTTGACTTGCGACCACGCGCCCGCCCTGTCCCTACCCTAGATGTTAATGCATGGCCGACCTAGGATGAGTGTGTCGAGGCCCATTTTTAGGCCATTGAGGCCGGCATTGCCGCATTCCTCGCCACCCCACCCCCCAAACGGGTAATCTAGGCATCGCTCCCATGGTAGTCATGGTCATGGCTGAAATTGGTTAGGCAAGTTAGGATTCATTAGTTATTAGTTTAACCAATGTAACTCGTAGTGAAACTCTATCTAAAACTATCATGTAAATTGGGTTCTTCTAGGTGCCCGTTTTTATACAAGTGTGGGAATATTATTCGGATGGCATCATTCATCATGCGTCACCCCCTTGTGTTTCTGCTTGGTGACAACTATTATTAAATCAATGCCAATTTTTAGTGCAAATGTTGCATGCTTGATTGATGGTGGAAAGGAGGTGGCTATGTGGCATGATCAATGGGAGGGAAGAATCTTCTCTCAAGAATTTGCATGTCTCCATTCATATGGCATGGATGAGGACATTTTTGTTGCTCGGTTCTACATTTCCACAAAACTAATTAAGTGATAGTTCGGATCTGCCTTTATCTTCGGAGGCCCTCAATGTGATTCAGTTGGTTCACTTGCTAAATCCCAACATAAATTGTTAATTCGCAATCCTTTGACTCACGGTCATGTTTGGGGCATGCAATATTCTGCAAAAATACTATACGATTATTCATCACAACATTCCTCTGCCGCCCCAGTTCCTCTAGATTTAAACATTTGTTTTTCAAATTTAGTTGAAGGTAATCATGTGGCTTCCACTGGCAAATAGGCTCAATGCAAGGAACATGTATTGTCAACATAATTTTAATATTACTAATAATTATTCTTGTGTTATATATTCCCTTGGGGAGGAGGAGAGCATCGAGCATCTGTTTTTTAGATGTCCCTTCAGCGTTGCCTGCTGGTCAAGTTTCAATATTCACTAGACTTTAAATGCCTCTCGGATTGACTTTGTTGCCTTTTCTTGGAAATTATTAAGATTGTGGCATGGAACATTTTGAAAGATTAAGCGGATCGGAACTTCATGGTGTGTATCGAAAGATAGACTAAGGCTGATTTGCTTTAGCTCAAATATAGGACCACAACATATAATTTAGTTATGATATCACTTTTGTTGCTCATTATTTTAAGTCTTGTATTAGTCTCTAGTTCTTACATTCAATCTGCTGATTTGGATAACATTTTTTGGAAGCCCATAAAGCGGGATCCCTGTTATGAATTGTTAGCTATACCTTATTATGGTTAATATACCATAGTAGGAGCCTCTTCTACTCTTTAGAACTACAAAAAAAGTTATTCATATTCCGAGGCAGAGGGCAGATTGTTCCTATCTCGTACTCCACCGAAAGAGGGATTCTCCACCATTTTCTTCAACCATTGATGAGGTGCTGATGTAAAATGAGCTCTTTAACGGGTAATGAACTACTAGATGGACTTAATTTGTTAGTTGGTCAAGGCACGATGGTGTGCCAACTTGACGCTTTCACTATAGAGATGCAATGTAGTGCCGGTTGAGAAAGAATGAAAATAGAGGCACGAATGTTGGTGATGGTTTAGAGGCTTGAAGTCAACAACCTTGGTGAGAAATGACAGCGTTCCCTAAGCGTAGACTGTATGGTACATGTGAACGCATGCATTTTCCATGCGAGGATCGGAACAGTTACTTAGGAATGTTGCTAAAACAACAAGTACACATACACAAAAGGATATATAATTGAGTTTCACAAAATGAAGAGCGTTTTTTGTTTCTTTTAAACTCTCAATTATATCCCATACATCATGCCTTTCTTTTTCTGGAATCCCAGCGGTTGAACAGACTTAGTTTGCAACATGATCGGATCCTAGGGATGCCACAACTCGATGCTCGCGGTGACAACGATGGTGGATTGCCGGCCAATGAATGGAGGTAGAGGGGCAGAGGTGAACGATTTATGGGAGAGGGGTATATAATTTATGTAAGCACTGATCGTTGTTGGTTTAAGAGTCTACATGCCGAAGTATACAAAGTGTGAAACCATAACATGTTCTATATATCTATATGAAATCAAAAAGGTATGCAGAGCACAGAGCTGGAGTTCCTTACAATTGTTGCAGTGTGAACTGCAGAATTAAAACACCGTTCACCAGAGCACAGCTGCGTTGCCGGATCAACAAGTGTAAACCAAAACCTATAACTGTTGTGCACCAACTATTTGGGAAAGAAACTAAAGGATATACCGGAAATGTCACACGGTTTCTTCTGTGCCCACAAGTGACAAGCTGAATTAGGCATCTCCCTTCATGGAGCGGAAACAGTACGTGGATCCCAATGACAAGGAATAACCAGAAAAGACAAGGAATAACGAGGACAATAGAAAGGAGTAAAGTAAAGTTGAATACGATGGGGAGATCAGAGGTGGGACCATGGTTGGCAGAAAGCGCATATAGGTGCTCATGTCCAAATAATGAAACAGAGGAGGGGAGTGCAGAAGGGTCTTTGCCGCGACATGGGTGACCGTTGCGTATAGTAAGGTTGAGTTTTTTGCTTGGTATGATATGCGTAGTTTCAAAATACGAACCAAGAATCTCTGCGCACCAATTTTTGGGGGAAGGATGCAAAGGATACCGAGCTGGGCGATAACAAGTCATATGGTTTCTTTGGTACCAAATTAAGGAAAAATAAAGGTTTGGGAGAGGATGTCATCAAATGGTTTATTCGGTACGAAATTAATCACTACCAAGAAAAGAAAAAGGTAGTACAGATTAAGCAATACAATAGCACATCGCCACGCCATATATTTAGCAGGATACAGTGTATTGCTCTGTATCCAAAGCGGATAATTTTGGCAGCTCACTAAACATTGACTAGACCAGCAGGTACAAATACCCATCCATTCCCCATTGACTTTTCATCCCAGTCTCGCTCCTCTCTTGTCGCCGACCGCCTGCGGTGCTAGCATGGAGGGGTCGGCCACTATGACGGTGCGGGACGTGCTGTACATGTACAATGTGGCAAGGCAGGCGTACGAGCGATTCATGTCCGTCTGCGGCAACCCGGAGCAGGCCCGAAACACGGTGGCCTTGCTGGTGTGGCTGGACCAGGGCACCATCTCCGCCATCCACCACGTCCCTTGGATTGATGACGGCGCTGTGGCCATCATCGCGGAGGAGGCCAACACCGTCCTTGAGTGCCTGCGCTACCCGATGCCCGTCCTCCCGCCCATCCCGCTTATCTCCACGCTCTGCATGCAAGGCGGTGTCTACATCGAGCCGGGTTTCTTTGCCTTCCACCAGGACCTCGTCGTCCGCGGCGTCGCCCACTTCCTTGATGGCGCTGGTAAGCTCGTCTTTGACGACCGCTTGAATGTATTGCTGAGGAGGTCTGAGACTGGTCTGGTTGGGAACCCGCCGGAGCTCATGGCGCCCTACAGCCCCCTTCCGGTGGCGGTACCGGAGGATTGCCGCTCCATGTTCGTCACCTTTTCCAAGACCATGCCTCTGCATCGCGAAGAGGTCTTTGACTACTTCAGGGAGTAAGTCGATTACAGAGATATACTACTAGATCTACTCACTAAGTTTATACTTATACTTCAATATACTAAGATATGCATGCATAAATTATTGGGATTGGATCTTCATATAATAGATGTCTGATGATTGGCAATTTGTCATGGATGGATGCAGGAAATGGGGTGATTGTGTGGTGAGGGTGCTCATGGAGAAGACGACAGGTGGCAACATGCCCACGTACGGCCGAATCATCTTCAAGACGGAGGCGGTCGTGAACCTGGTGCTCAACGGTGAGAGGCTCGTCAAGATCTCCATCGACCACCGTGAGATCTGGCTGCGCAAATACATTCCCAGGGTCACCAATGTCGACGCCTGAGACTAATCCATCCAGGAATCCATCATCGTCTCGTCCATGCTCAATGCTCATGCTGCTTGTTAGCCAAATCTTACTGGATTTGTCACATATCATTCCAACAAAGATTTGTAAACCAATATTCTGCTGCTGCCAAATTAAGAGAAATAAAAACCTGTTTGAGAAAAAGTTTGTTGCTCCTTCCTTTGGTACTAAATAAACCATATGATGATGTCATTGCCTACCTCTGTATCCTTCCTTTCCTTCTGCCAAACCTTGGCACGCAAAGTTCTTCATTTAGATCTTCCTTCTCCCAAAACTTGGCGCGCAAAAGTTATTGGTTTTGATTTTAAAACTGTGCATATCAGACAGAACAAAAGGGCGCGCAAAAATTCTTGGGTTATTTCAAAACTGCTCAAATGTTAGACAGCGGCCACCCATATCGCAACATAGCTGCCTTCAGGCACGTCCCCCCAACCATGGTCCCATCATTGATTAATTACTTTCCCTGTCAATTTGAACTTTATTTGTAATCCTCCCTACAATCCTTATATTTCTTGTCCTTTCTTGGGGGATGACCATGTACTGTCTTTGCTCTGCAGACCTAGATATGCCTAATTAAGCTTCATATCTGATGCCAGCATGGAAGAAACTATGCGTCGGTGCCTCAGTATCCGTTGGTTTCTTTCCCAAGATGTTGGTTCAAGGAAATTCTAGGTTTTGATTTCATATTTAATATTAACGAGCGCCATTAATTTTCACTTCTTGCATACATTACTTCAAATAGTAACCGGCGTTTTTTTTCTTAACTTTGTACTGTTGGGTTAAGCCACGTACGGACATACCCCACATGCATTGCATGTTTTCAATACTTGCATATGCTTTTTCCTACCCTAATGTTAAAAATCTGACATCAGATTTTTTAAAGAGTCCTAGTGAACAGCCTTTGGTACATTGGATCCCGTGCACGAATCATAAGTCGTTCGCTCCTAATAGTGATTCGTTCGCTCGGGATAGCAATCTGAGCAAACACATTCGCGGGTGGCAGTTTCTGTTTTTAGAGCATGACAATTCCCTTCAGCCAACATGGCAATTTTCACAATTTTGTTTTGTTAGTTTGGCAATTCTCCATGCTTCAATCATGGCAATCCCCAAAAAACGCATGGCAAGTACTCTTCTTCAGCTTGGCAATTTTATGACAATTTTATTTACAGCATGACAATTTGTACTTTAGAACATGGAAAATCAATATACAACAACATGGGCAAATTTATCTGTTTCCACATGGCTTCTTTGGGAGGTGTTTTTCTTAGGCAACGAAAACGTCGTTCTTTCCTAGATTGCTGGGAGAAGGATAGTTTGCTCGAGTGACCTCCCTGGGGAATGTGAGCGTGTTATTGGGGTCCTTTTCTTATGTAATTTTATACTTGCATACTCCTTTCCCAAAATTTTGGCAACTACTAGGACCTCATACGGTGCAATGCCCACTTCCATGATAGCAACGACAAGTTCATCTTCAACGACCACCTCCATATAATTCTAAGGAAGTCCAATAATAGACTGTTGGGCATATCAGGCTCAACAAAAAGACATGGAAATGTACTTGGTTTTGATTTTGAATTGTGCATTTGTGATGGACGGTGCACAGTAAGTGGGATGACTTCGTCATGAGGTGCTCATGGAGAAGACGATGGGATGACTTCATCATGAGGTGCTCATGGATTAGACGATGCATGGGAGGAAAAATGCTCATGTACGACCAGACCATCTACAAGATCGAGGCGATAATGAAGTTGATGCTCAACAACGATAGGCTCCTCAATATCTCCAACAATCATCATTACATCTGGTTTCACAATTACGTCCCACTAAGCCAACCAAGGCCACCGCCTAATCCGACATCCAGGATCACCATCCTCCCGATCCTCATACAAGATAGCCAATCTACAAACCAATCGATTTACAACACAATGTTGTGCTCTAAAAAAGATGAGATAAAGAATTGCTTGAGAACAAAAGTGTTGCTCCCTTAATTGGCACTAATAATATAATATAATGATATCATCGCATGTTCCGACATAACGGATATCCCATACCCCCTTCTATGTTATTTGGACATTGACCAACTCCATGCACCTTCCACAGGCATGGTCCATCTCTACATATTTTCCCCATTCATTTCAACTTTGATTTAACCCTACTTACAATCTTTGTTTTTCATTGTATTTTCATGGTCTATGACACGACTTACTCTCTCCGCTGCGTAGAGGGAGATATGCCTAATTAAGGTTGTTGATCCCTTGCCGGTACGGAAGAAACCGTCTGTCGTCGCCTTAATATCCCTTGATTTCTTTCCCAGGTTGTTAGCGCATGAAAGTTCCAGATTTTGATTTCATGTTGCATATATGAAAGCTCCCCTGATTTCCACTTCTTGCATACACTACTTCAAATAGTAGCAGCAGAATTTGTTTTAAAGCTAATATCACTAGAAGTTACAAGCAGGCCATACGGACAGATATGGGAGGAGGCACCATATGTGCACCGAATGTCAAGTTAGGTGACCGCAAATTTGAATTTTTAAATTTATAGCACCAATCTGAACATTCAAAACAAGCTATATGACTTCTAGTGATATTTGCTCTCTTATTAACGATAAAGTACCGAAGTCTTAGGGTCACTAGGGGCCCATAATCAGAGTGCAAAACAAAATAAAACAAAGAAATATGTCACATCCGGCGAAACAGATCATGCTACGATGCCTATACACCTAGCCTATTATCAGCACGCCATCCAAATCGGTTGAAGATAGCCCATGCTACCGTCTCCCAACGGTTGCACCCAATAACCAAAAGCTCTCTGGAGTCCACATGAATGAGTAATGACAACATACGGATCGACGATGTAGCTTTGCAGATTACCTGCAAAAAAATTGTGAAGTTTGTCTCATTAAAAATCACATCATTTCCAGTATTTCATATTGCCCATAGTAATGCACATATCCCTATCCAAATATGTTTCGTTGTATATAAGTCTACTCCACTGAGCCACATCTCAAATAATGTGTTTATGCTCGTTGAGGGATGGACGTTAAAAGTTATATGAATTGAGCACCATAATAATTTTGCAAGTGGGCACTCGAGAAAGAGATGTTTAATCATTTCATTGTGATCACAAAAACAACATCTGAAGTTACCGATCCAACTATTTTTAAGAAACTTATCTTTAGTCAAAATGATTCCTTTGTGAACAAACCACATGAAAATCTTAACTCGGAGCGGAACTTTAATCTTCCATATATGTAGAGACCTAGACAGTACATGCGTCAGTTATTCTGCGGCGAGGTGATGGGTTTGAATCTCAAATGCATCATTTTTTACTTCCTATTCCCAAATCACTGTGCACTTACAATGGGACCCACCTCTACATGAGATTAAGGGAGGGCTTCCGTGCGCAAATAAAAGAAAGACAAGGCTATTTTCTGTCAAAATACGTCGCACAATGTACACACGTGGCACACCATGCAAGTGGTGTGCATGCATATGCGTTTTGTGATCGTATTTGCACGCAATGACAAGTTAGATGACTACAAATACATATTTTAAAAGTTTTAGCACCTTATTGAACGTCTAAAGCAAGTTCTATGACTTCCAGTGATATTAGTTCTTTGTTTTATTAATCCATGTAAGGACATCCATGTGTTTCTATGCTTGCATATGCTTTGTCCTATGTTTTATACTCACATACGCCTCCCCAAAAGTTGTGCCAAATTTAGTTACAAGGCCGTTTAATTGTTTGTGCTTTAGGAAATTTAATGAAATAAAGAAATCCGTCATGAGGCTTAGCAAAAAGGTTGTCGGTCCTAACATTTGGTGGCACTGGTATTGAGGAAACCATATAATGTCATTGTCAGGCTTGGTGTCCTTCGCTTCCTTTCCGAAAAACCTTGGCTCGCAATTTTTTGGGGTTTTGAGTTAAATCTGCATATTCCCCAGAAACCTTAGCTCGAAAAAGTGTTTGGTTTTTATTTGAATTTGCATATTGGAGAGAATAAAAAGCACAACCCTTATATGGTAGGTTGGACTGCGCCCCGTAACTCCCCCCGCGTCGTCCGCTCTAGGCGACTCGGGGGCGAAACCCTCGCCGCCCGCTGGTTTCCCCCGCCTTCCCTCCTCCCTCGCCGCCCCCGGCAGCCGCCTGCGCGGCGGTAGGCGGCGGCGGGGTTTCCCCGAGCACCCGCTTCGACGTTGGAGGCGCCCCCACCCCGCATCAGACGCCGCCGATCGCCTCCCCAGTTCCTGGTGGCCGCCGACGCAGGCCCTCTGTGGCGGCCGTCGGTCGCCGGAGCTGTCGCTAGCCCTTCTCCCGATCCGGCGTGGGGGTCCCCTGGGAAGGTCCGACTGCCAGATCAGGTCGGCTCGGCCCTGGGTCGGGGTCGGCTCCTCTCTGGCGGCTGGTGGGCCGGGGATCGCCGGATCCGCCCGGATCTGGCCGGCGCGGCCCTGCCTCGTCGCCCGGCTTGGGTGCTCGCGGTCTGGTCTCCCTGGTGGCGGCGGTGTGGGTAGTTCTCCGTGTTTTGACGGGATGTGCGCGGTGGGTGGATGCCGGGGCGGCGGCCTCGGGCGGTGTGGATGGCGTGGTCTCTCAACGGGCGACGACCGTGGGAGCTGGTGGTCTGCGACTTCGGCTATGCGGGTGGCGAGGTCTCGGTGGACGTCTACTACGCTGGGTCGGGGTGCCCCGTCACCCGGCGTGCCTGCTTCGATGAAGTCCAATGCCTTCTCCGGCTGCGTGCGCTCCCCTGGCTAGGTCTTTGGCCGGGTGGATGGGACGGGGGCGGGATCGAGGGAAACCCTTGGCCGTCGGCGGAGGCCACGACAATGGCGGCGCCTTGTGGGCATCGGTTCCCTTCTTGGAGGCCTTGTCGAGGTCCTATCCCGTTTCTCATCGTGATCTTCATTTGGGCGAAAGCTCTAGTTCCCTTTGCGGGCGACGGCGTCGTACCTTCGTCGCGTTCCTTCTTGAAGGCGTCGCCTGGGGTTCCTGGAAGCACCGTGGGCACTTTGTGGTGCGTGTGACGCGTTTGGCGGCGGCAATGTGGGCGGCGTTTTATCTATTCTACCGCTGATCTTCGTCTTGTGGTAGCATTCCATCTCCTTGGAGATGTTCTAGCGTAGGTGGTGGTCGTCATTTGGCGTCATGGTGGCGTTGATGGCGGAGGAGCCTACCAATGGTGGCACCTCAATCTGCTTGGAGATGGACCAGTGGAAGATGATGGAGACGACACCTATGAGTGTGTCAGACCGGTTTATGCCCTAGACCTGGTATGTGGCTAGGCTGGGGATTCCGGCTTTCGATGTTAGGATTAGGTGAGTGATCTGGGGAGTGACCCAACTAGCACCCCTTCATCATATGGATAGGAGTAGCGGCATATGTTGCCTTGATGGTGGATTCAGGCTTATTGTTGTAACACTTTGTAAGGTCCTCGAGAATAATCAATAAAGTGGCCGTATGCATCTCCCTGATGCAGAGGTCAGGGGTCATCCTCCTTTTCTAAAAAAAAATGTCGTTGGTAGGTCACCAACTTCCACTATTTAAATATTCACCACCTGTGTGCATACACCTCCCTCCAACATTCCACTACCTAATTAAGCTTGGGAAACGCTCCCTCATACGTCTGATACGAGGAAAACGTCAGACCACTCGTTGGCCGTTCATTCGTGTTTCATCCCGCCGTCGCTACCCCTTGCAGATTATTACAATTAAAAAAACGCTTAGAGAAATCACGTATCCTTTCCCCATTATCTCTTCCTAATCTCTAGCACGTTTCCCACTCCCCTAATTAATCGCCCTGATTCCAACCCACCCACCGCCGAGCTCACCATCATCGGGTCGCCCCTGATCTATTGTGCCGATCGAATCCACTGCATCGCCAACTCCTCGATGCTGCCTTCGTTCCACCTTGTCTAGGGCTGGAAAAAAAGCTCGAAGCTCGTGACTCGGCTCGAATCGACTCGAACTCGAAGAATAACGAGTCGAGTCGAGCTTTAGTTTAAGATCGTTTATAGACCAAGTTAAACGAGCCAATCTCATGAGTACTCGTGTAACTCGTTAGGCTTGATACAATAGACCAGTCACTCCCAATACAAAGAAAGATCATCTACTCAGCAACCTACGTCCCAGGCGCACAACACAAGGCCCAACCGTTGAAGGCCTAGCTGCCTAAGAGACTCATGCGTTATAAGGAAATTACAATTGCTTAGTGATATATATGTTTAATATATACATAATCATTTTTATCATATTTGAGGGCTTTATGTTTATATCTTTAACGAGCTTAACAAGCTAAACGAGCCAGCTCGCGAGTTATACGAGTCGAGCCAATCTTGGGTTTGAGCTCGTTATAATAACGAGTCGAGTCGAGCTAGCTCGTTAACGAAACAAGCTCCAGCGAGTCGAGCCGAGCTGGCTCGACTCGACTCGAATTCCAGCCCTAACCTTGTCCATGGACCATCCCGACATTAGGCGGCCACGGCCACCATCACCGATGCGTCTCTGCTCCCAGTAGGGCTGGAAAAAAAGCTCGAAGCTCGCGAGCTAAACAAGTAGCTCGTGACTCGGCTCGAATCGACTCGAACTCGAAGAATAACGAGTCGAGTCGAGCTTTAGTTTAAGATCGTTTATAGACCAAGTTAAGCGAGCCAATCTCATGAGTACTCGTGTAACTCGTTAGGCTTGATACAATAGATCAGCCACTCCCAATACAAAGAAAGATCATCCACTCAGCAACCTACGTCCCAGACGCACAACACAAGGCCCAACCGTTGAAGGCCTAGCTGCCTAAGAGACTCATGCGTTATAAGGAAATTACAATTGCTTAGTGATATATATGTTTAATATATACATAATCATTTTTATCATATTTGAGGGCTTTATGTTTATATCTTTAACGAGCTTAACAAGCTAAACGAGCCAGCTCGCGAGTTATACGAGTCGAGCCAATCTTGGGTTTGAGCTCGTTATAATAACGAGTCGAGTCGAGCTAGCTCGTTAACGAAACAAGCTCCAGCGAGTCGACCCGAGCTGGCTCGACTCGACTCAAATTCCAGCCCTAGCTCCCAGGATGCTCGTAGGATCACACAACAGCTGGAGTACCAGCAGCTGCAGCAGGTACCAAGTTGGTCGCGGTTGCGGCTGCTCGACCACGTCGTGCGCGAGCACACCTCAACACCGGTGACACACTGACACCATGTGCGGCAGGTTCAGTTTTTATTTGGAATATGGATGTGCAAACCTGCAAATATGACTTTCTGCTAGAGCGTGTTGCTTTACTCAATTTAATATCTGCCCATATCATTGTTTATCCCAGTTCAAGTTGATGTAGCTCACAAAATTTCCACTTATGTTGGATGATACTTGTGTCACGAATTTCAGCACAGTACATCTTTGCCCCAAGTATGCTATAATATTCATTTTAGGATTTCCATGCTTCTACTAGGTCTCTCATGTCTTGTGATTTCAAGACGTCCGGTGCTTCATATGTATCAAATACGTGCTTCATACATTCAGATGGGTTGGCGATGCAACCAAGCTTCTGAAGTTCGGCATCTTCCTGTTGTACAACTGCTACTTCTGTTTGTGTTGACTTGTATGAATATGATGCTTCCAAATATCCATGATTCATATGTTTCATACATGCGCTTCTTGGCTGTGCGGAGTTTGTGGCATATCAACGATGCTTCCATTTTTTTATACTCTTGTTTTATGTTAGATAGCACGAAATTGATGCTTCCAAACTTTCCATGCTTCCGAAAGTTGTACTTCAGTCTAGATAACTTCTGGCAATAGTCCACATTCAGTTTGCCAAATTAGTTTTTCGGTTCTGGAAGTAGTTCATTTTTATGAATATTTTGGATTATATTGATAATAACCTATGTCTATATAAGCTAATGGATTGTAGGACTTAATTTATTCGCAAAACATATTTTATGCATCCTATATCATGCTAGCAATCCAAGAAAAGCCATGTTTCCATTGCAATATAACAAAGCTATTGCTTCCTACTATTATTTATTGCTTATATGCTTCTATGTTAGTGAATTTTGGATTCAACCATTGTAAGTGTATGCTTCTTTTATTGTACAAACATAGCAGACACTAGTTTATGCTTCAACCACCACTAGTATGTGCTTCAACCACGGCTAGTGTTGCTTCTATTAGTGAAATTTTATTGTACATACATTTGGATTTTTAAGTGAATTTATGTATCAACCACTATTAGTGTGTGCTTCCTTCTTTCTCACTGAATTCTTATGTGTTGTACAGACATTTTGCCGCACCCAAATCCAGATGCGCTCTTTGTTGCGTTGTAATGATGTTGAGTGGGCTACGATCTGAGAACAACCGGCTAAAAGTTGTCGTTTATACTGTGAATAGCACAGAGCTCGTGGCGCACGTGGATCTTGTCCATAGTCAGCTTGTAAATTGAGCTGTTTTCTAATGAGTAAATAGTGCTATTTTAATTGACTTTTTTTTTCAAAAAAAGGTTGTAATATTTCGATCATATATAATTAGTTTGTTCCTAAGCTTGTTGTGCTTCAACGTGTTTTCCCGCGAATCACATGTTTCTAGTTATAAAATATATATGTTTCCTTTACACCAATAAATTGTTTCCAAAGCTTCAAAATACATAGCATAGATCAGATGCTTCCCTTGAGCAATATGTTTCTGCGGACCACAAAGTATGCTTCCATCGGTTAAAAGGAATGTTTCCATGGAAGAAAAGCTAAGTCACCATCAAAGTAAAAAATGTGTCTGAAAAATAATGATTATTTATCAGATTTATTTATGTGTATGGTTCCACCGTTTTAAAAAGAAAAGCCATATTTCGCACTCAAAAAAGAAAGCCGTATTACAGTGACATCAAACAAATGATTATTGGAAGCAAATATCGGAAGAAACAAGTAGCACAAAAAATCAATTAAAATTATACTCAAGATGCAGCAAACATAATTATTTATCAGATTTATTAGGGTATGCTTCCACCAATTTAAAAGAGAAAAGCCATATTACAGTGACATCAAATCAAACAAATGATTCTTGGAAGCAAATCTCCGAAGCAACCAAATTACAGTGGCATCAAACAAATGATTTTCCGGAGCAAATCTCGGATGGTAAACATTTACACCCGGCGCGCCGGCCGAACTTTCAGCCGGACGCGCGCGGGGCGTTCGATCAGGGGCATCATATGGCCAGAAGCTAGCACATCCCCACCTTATCGTTTTTTTTCTGTGTTGACATTGTGTTACATCCTCTCGCTCCCCCGGTGATCCCCGCCTACTGTCGCTATCCCTTGGCCGCCGGCGAGCTGATACCGCACGTGGCTGGAGTGCGCGCCGGCAAGATGCTCCCCACACGAGATGCAAAACATCTGGCAAAGCTGCAACCACCAAGAGCTTCAGGGGGTGGGGTGGGATTGGGGGGATGGGGGCTGCGACGGCGCAAGGCCATGATGCGGGGTGTGCAATGAGCGGCGCGTCGATGGAGGTGAACGTCGCACGGCGAGCCCGATTTTAATGGTGCGGCGGTGGAGCGTGGTGGGGACACTAGACAATGTTGCAACCGGCTACATGATTTGCTGGTATCGGCGTCACGTTTTGCTGGAACCAGAGACCGTGGCTGCTGGAAGCACCCCCATCGCAAGATCGATGAAATGCTGCAACCAGCGTGATGATTTGCTGGAACCATTGTCACGGTTTGCTGGAACCGTCTTTTTTCCTCCCTCAATGGTGACCATGGTGACCACGGTGACCATGGCGACCGCGGGGAATGTAGTGCATTTTTTTTTTGCTACAACCACATCCTGCTTTTGCTACAACCATATCTTATTTTTGCTACCACCGGTGACTCTTTTTGCTACATGCATGGCAGGCGACGAGCTCCGATGCTTCAACCTTACATGGAAAAAAGCTTCAACTGGCCTACGAGAGGTTACAACCGGTGGCAGAAAAAGCTTCAACATGCATAGAGTAAAAAGCTTCAACAGACATAGCGGAAAAGCTTCAGCCAGGGAAAAAAAGCTTCAATCAGCCTGGAAAAAGCTCCAACCGGAGGTTAAAAAAGCTTCAACCGAGGACAGAGTCTATGGGCGCACGAGTGGCGATGGTGACGAGCGCGAACGGCGAGGGGGAGAGGATGCGGGTGCTGCAACGAGCGGCGACGACAAGGGAGAGGGAGAGGGGCAGGTGCTTTCGCATCTCACTGGAGCACACGCACAGCGGTGGCCAGGTCAGGAACATCACGCTGAAACAAATCTGATGCGGGGAGGGAGAAAGATGATGACGTGGGAAATGAGGATCGAACGGCTCTGCCTGCTGGGATCGCACGGCTGCGGTGCGACCGGCCCAAATTTGGGCCGGCGCGCCGGCGCCTAGCGGTGCCCATCTCGGATGCAACAAATATATGCTAACAGTCCTACGTAATTAACTACCACCAGATGCATCCCTAAAAAATAGGACTTGCCTCTGGGCCACATGCACACGTTGAAGTTACTCCCTCCATCCGGGTTTATTGGGCCCTAAGACCACTTCTCTTGGACCAAGGCACATAGTAACTTGCTCACATTAATCATTTCATCCTATTCCCAAAGCACTCTCTCACATGTCAACTCTCACATGCAGCCAATAGAAAAGCTTGCATGCAGCATATTTATTATTCAGTCATGGGACTAGCAACAATAACTCTCTTTATGGCCAATGAAACAGATGCATGCATGTATGTTTTCAAAGTAAGGCCTTATAAAAAGGGACATGCTCATGGTGCTTTTAGGCCTAATAAACCCGTACGGAGGGAGTATTACGCATACAGAAGTCAATTAAGGGCTGAATTCAGCAAATCACGCAGGAAGGTTAACGATAGATCAGACGACCAGCCTGCTTTTCATCGGACGGCCACTGACTAGTCTGATAAGAAGCAAAGCATCAGTAGTCTGATGCCTAGCGCTTCCCATTAAGCTTTGCTTCCTCTCCCAAAACCTTGGTGAGCAAAAGTTATTGGTAGTATTTATTGAAACCGCATACCAAACTGAACAAGAAACACATCCGTTACACAATGTTGACCCATGTTTGGACACTTACCACACATACTTACTTTCATACAACATCCAATGTTCTAATCCCCCCCCCCCCACCCGCGAACGTTTAATTTCCATATATTCTACCGTCTCAATAGTCCATGTTCTTCCTTGTCTTTCCTGGTGCATGACACGTTATTTCGAGCCACATACCACATATGCAGAAGAAGAAAATACTAGCGGATGCGTAAACCCTCACGAAGAACTTTCGGTGGC